>BMAV01008634.1:50687-75675 GCA_019973955.1 Trichonephila inaurata madagascariensis | reverse complement strand
GATTTTCAGTTTAAGGCGATATGGTACCCTAAAAATCATCAAACTATAGATTTTTTTTTATTGGCTTATATGATGCTTTTAATCCTTCTTAATGTGTCTACAAAATTTCAGAGTTGTATCTATATTTTTTATTCAGTTATTTATCCATTTTTGCTGCATGTCAGTAGACTAAACAAAGCTGCCACGCCCACTTTTCAGATCGTCTATTAGAAAAGAGCCTGATAAATAAGGAACTAATTTTTTTTTACTCCACGCTGATTAGTGTTTAAACTGAAATGAAATAATTGTTTTGTTTTGATTATATGAGAGTTATTCTACTGCGTTTTCTTTGAAGTTCTGTTCCTACAAATTTAACTATATTTTTGTACTCTGTGTTCTGAAGAGTAAGAAAAGTTGCTTTACGACAAGGAATTTGGTGATTTCTCCTAAAAGTTTAAATGTTACATGCCTAGGCCTAAAAAACGTACTAAATCTGCCACAACAAAAGCTTTGAAGAGATGGTTTTCAGATGCTAAGACAAGTTCAGAAGTTTCTCAAAACACTAACTTGAGGTGTGCAAAACTTGAAGAAGAATGCAATACTTTTTCTCGTTTGGATGAAAAATATACTGGTATATCCAGATCTCCAACATACGGCATTATTGATAAAAATGCATTAACAAATCTTTTTAAAAATACTCTATGTAATACTTTCAAAAATGCTTCTTTGCTAGTAAATTTTGGAAGAGCCTATGGATTTTCTGAATATATTAAGGCTTTTAAAATTATGGAAAAAAAGAGTATGAATATTTGTGTACATGTTGTTTATTATAGTAGTATAGAACTGTGCATGAAATAAACTCTAAAATGTGTGTGTAATTTTTTTAAAAATTGTTAAGATAATGTTTTATGAAATATTGACCTTTTTGTTTATATATTCATTATACAAGTATATTCTTTTATTCTTGTAAATTTTTAAAAAAAATTTGTGGTAAGCAGTTTGAAACAAACTAATTAACATTACATAAAAGTTTCAGATTATTGGATGAATTTTTTATCATGCTATTTAAGAAATGAAAACTTTAAACTCATTTTTCTCCATGTTGAATTTTTGTACATTCACTGTTATTCAAAACCCTAAGGCTTTTTTGATAATTGAAGTAAGGGTTTGAAACTTTTTATACATGTTCTGAAATGTATGTTTTGTAAAACTGTGCATTGAGTTAGCTCTAACATGTTTAGTACTTTTTCTAAAAAATTTCAAAATCAAAATTAATGTTTTTTCGAGAGTTTCTGTAAGTTTAACTATAAAAAAATTAATAAAAAATTAAAGAGCAGTAGCAGAAAAAAACCCATGCACAGTTTTATGTAGTATATTATAAGGTACTTGGAAAAAAAAATTTGTAAGAAAAGAAACATATTTAAAAAAGCCTTAGGGGTTTAAAAAATGTTTAAAAAAATTTAAAAACTTTAAATTTTACAAACATTTTGCAACAAATTAAAATTTTTTTGTATGGAATTATTATTAAATATTAACCTTTATAAAATAAAATTAAAACCAAATATCAAATATTAAAAATAAAAAAAATTTTAAAGATGGTACCATATCGCCTTAATGTGTATTTATTCGAAGAAGAGTTGTCTCTTTGAAAAAGCTAAAACTTTTTCCCATTCATTTGTATTTTTTTTCTTTTTTCTGTAATTTTGTCATGAAGCCTTAAGTTATTGCCCATTTTTTTTACAGCGACCTTTAAAAACAGTTATAAAATTAATAATAGGGTGCATATTTTCCAAAATTAAAATGTTTGTATTTGAATAAGCATTTAATTACTAAGGACTGTGGAATTCGTTTTCCTCATAATTATAAATATTTTCCTATATTACCCTATTAAAATCATGTATGTGTTTGTTAAAGGAATACAATCACTGAATCAGTAACTAATTTCATATTATGCTGTCTCATTAAAAGAAGGAAAAGATGTTTTCAAATTTCAAAATCATAAGGTTGGCAAATAGATAATACTTATGAATTTTTATTTTAATCTACTAAATCGTTGTATCATGTTATGGCAAGCAACCGTGCTATCTCTGTGTGTAATGTGTCAAGATCTTATCATTTGTGAGGCAATTATCCAAACAATTAAAAGTATATGTCACGCTATAAAATAACGCTTAAAGTAATTATTACGATTATATATATATAAAACTGTTTAATTAAAAAGACAACTTGTGTTATTTTAAAGAATATTATAGGAATATTTTCAATGGAGGTTTTTTTATATATATATAGATCTCTTTTATAATAAAGCAAGCAATAATATTGAAAATTCTGGAGAAAACAGGAACCCCAGTTGATTAATTAGTCAGAAAATTAAACGCATTATTGTGCACATGCTTTATTTCATTTTTATACCAAATTTTTGTGCATGTTTAATTCCAAGTTTTCTATGATACATCAGAAATTTTTTAATCAGACAACACAGCTACTGCAAAAAATTTGAAGTAGCTGTTATTTTAAGTTTAAATGTTTTGTACCGAAAACGTTAATTTTAATACTAGTTCTATCATTTTGTTGATTTGAATGTAATAGTTTGTAATTTATGTTCAAATTTACCTCTCCTCCTTAAGTGCTAAACGATTATTAACATTGCAACGTGGTCAATCTGAATTTCAAAACAAGACTAGAGAATCTTTCGAATTCTTCTTCTGTCTGATATATGTTCATAAACATGATTTATGTTCGTTCTGATATATCACAGAACTCCTACTTTAGATACTCAAGAGAAAAAAAAAACTTTTGATTTTTATTGCTGATTTTTAAGAGGACACAGTACGATTCAATTGACAAAAATTGGTCAAAAAATCAAATCTAATGTTTTTTTGCTAATATTATTCTTTACATATTTTTCTATAACTTCACAAGATTTGAAAGCTCTAAACTTGAAAAATGCAGAATTTTGATAGCTTTTACGTTCGTTTTTATTCACATCCCTATTGCAAATATTAAAACTTTAAACTAATTTATCTCAGAAAGATAAAATAACTAGTTTGTCCATTTAAAATGCTAAGGTTTTTTTTCTATTGTGCCTAGTGCTTTGAATTTTTTCACCATTTTCTAATATTACATGTACATGGTATGCATTTTTGAATCAAAGCAATACTTATTTGTTAAAAATAATAAACTCAGTATTTATACATTTTTAAGGAATTTTCAGTAAGCATTCATAAAAAGAAGTATTGTAAGAATATCAATCATGTTATCGTAAAACCCATACCAACTTTTGTTATCCATAGTTTGTGACGTACTTGTAAATCAAATTTCATGCGTGTACGTAATTTTTTGTAGGAGGAGTAGCATTTTGAAATCACTTCGGAATTTTTAGTTTTTTTCTTAAAAAATCAAATGGCTAGCTTTTTATGAAATTTTGAGCTCAAAATCTGTTTTACACAGTATGCACACATAGGAGGCAACCCAAAACTTTTTGAAAATTATTAAATTAAAAATTTGTGCGCAAATTGTACCATGTCCCTTTAAGGGAAAATGATATGGTAATAGTACTTATTGTCGTCACTAAACTTCTACTTCCGAGAGGTTTGCTTATAGTTTTTTTTTTTAGCTTCTGCTGTTTTTTTAAAGAATTTTATCATTTGAATTCATGTTGCATACAATGTGATTTACAGTCGAACTTCTATACAACGAAACTCTATTTTACGAATTTCTCTATTGTGCACATTTTTTAATGAAACTAAGAACATTTGCGAGAGGTTATCACCTCTCTCTCGGGCGCCTAGACTTGTAGGGAAGAAACACTCGCCATGATCCAATCAATCTATTTATTGATCACACAATGAACGAGGCAAAAATTCAATTAATAACAATAAGAGAATGTCTCGTTGCTAATCGCGAAAGTAGAACAATGACGGTAATACACGAAGGATTAAGATAATATCAGATTTGATCCTTACTTTATACAGGATTTTATCTATCATCCAATTTAATCTAATATCAATTTAATCTCAGTGAACATTCGCCACTTAAAAGCTTCCTCCTAATTAGTCTTTATTCACAATAATTAGCAAACATGATACCTGTCAGTAACAATCTCACCTGATTTCGGGTTTATCTCATCTCCTACTTGAAAACTTCGACTATATATAGTACCTTAATCTGTATATCACGATTTTCTTCTTCCGAAGGGTTGTGTTGGAACTTCTTCCACTTCTTCCTAAAACCACGAGCTGAACTTTTAGCTGCGACTGTGACTGTATATGTTTACTTTTTTGAAGCAGTAGAATGTAAAACAAACGTCCTAATATTTCCTGCTGTAATTTTGTATTAATTATCTAAGCTTTTCTCTTTTTTTCTCATAAATTGTAATTAAAATGGCCATTAAATGTTATTCATCATGAATACAAATGAATCAATGATTGCGAGTGTGCTTAATTTAGTTGGATTCAAGGAATAATAATTGCTCGGACCCGATCAACTTCGAGACAAGCTGCAAAGAAAAGGTCAGCTTTTACCTTAATTTTGTTTTAGGCCTTGAAGCTAGTTTAAAAATATTGGAAATTAATAGGTTGGTTGTGAATAACGCGAATTGATAGCCCAAACATTTCCCAAAAGGATTAGTGGAATGATCACGAACAGATCCAATCACATTTTACTATTTTATTCGTAAAATAACCTCCAAATAGCAAAGTGCATTTTCTATTTAACGAATTTTTTTTGTTTGATTTAATTTTTTCTGTCCCTGTTTTTAAAACATTTCAGGACATTTTTCAAATTTTTCTCCCTTTTCGCCATTTTTAGGGTAATTAATGACCTTGAACTGGTTTTACCAGGTGGCTAACTCACCTAGAACAATGAAATCGAGGAAAACAAATGGTAATTAAGTGTTTAAGGTTGCTTGTGGTAACGAATGCTGAAAATAACTGGTAAAAAAATAATGTACGTTTAAAAGTTCTTGTAGGCTTAGAAAAAGTCGTTATAAAATTCATTAATTTTAATATAAAATTATTTTTTAAAGTTAAAAATCGTGCATTTCTGAACAATGTTTCTTTTCCTTCTTGCTTCCTTGTAGATTCTTTTTAGTGGGTAAGATAAATAAAATAAAATGATAGTAATTTTCAAAAAAAAAGTGTGATAATTACTTTTTTTTGAATAATACGTAATATTTATAAATTTAAAGTTTGCTTTAAGGAGTATCTAAAGCATATTAAAAGAGGAAACTCTATTTAACGAATTCTCCATAAGACGAATTTTTTTTCGGAATTTAGTGACTTCGTTAAATAGAAGTTTAAGAGCAATTTACAAAAACTGATAAATATTGAAACTTAATTTGCTACCTTAATTTATGATTAGTATATTTTTTCTTTTATTTCACAGGATTTTAGACCTGTAAGTTAAAACAATTAGGACTTATATATGATAACTTTTAAGTGATAGTTTTTATGTACACTCTAATAACAAATAAAAACTTTAAATTCTGATTTATCTTGGAAAGAAAGCAGTGGCCGTGGTACCCTGGTGGTACTGGTTTCGAACTCATGGTTGGCGGGTATACATCGAGTGAAAATGATTTAAGGAAAGAAAATAAAGGATCACATCTTTTTCAGATCAGTCTTTATTTCTCTTTCAAACTTCTTACTACACAGAAAAAATTGATAGGGTTAAATTTCGTTCTTTCACAGGAATAAAAATATATAACGCATTAAAAAATCAGTTTAAATAACAGATAAAATAAATTCCTTGTACATTAAATATTAAAATTCTACAAATTCTTCCCTTAGTTTCGTTGAATAAGTTGAATCATTTGTGATGGGGCTTTTATCGCGATTTCTATTAATGTCCTCTTGAGGTTTCTTTGGGGCCAAAATGGCAATTCTTTACAACCAACTCGAGAAGAAGAACGTGGTTATGTAAATTAGGACTCATATATATATTGGAAGCTAGCAGTAGAGCGGAGTCTATGTACGGGTCTATGTCTATGTGCAGAAGCGCTTGATAAGTGAGAAGTGAAGTCGCTAAGTAGAGAGTTAACTGTGTGTAAAGTGATTTGAAATAAAGTTTAGAAGAATCCTAACTCCGTGAAATAGCCTAGCCGTGCCGGTAGTGACGAACCAAAAGTGGGTTCGAGGCGAAAAGGAACACTGTCGGATTAAAGCCACATTAGAACAGATTAAGAACTTAGCTGTTTACCTAGGATATAGCGGTAAGCTAATTTATATAAGCTATAAGGATAGGGCGTATATTAGTGATAGAGGAATTAATCTATAAAGTTAGATTCAGTGGTCAAGTACGCGACTATTTGGTAATACGTGTTGCGTCTTTTCATTCTAGATTATCTTACTTAATTATTATTGTTGTGTATTGTGTTTAAACTAAGATCCTAGTGAATAGATTTTAGAATGAAGGATTTGAGTGGTTCTGCGTTCTTCCCCACAGAAACAGGTTTTCACAAAATCATTTTGAAAACTTAAGGTGCTGCATAGAATCGATGGCGACTTAGATTCGAGTAAATACGGTAATATCTGTTGGCTTAAACATATTTACAAAATTTAGTTACTTTATTCAGGAAAAGACTTATTGAATTATGAAAACAAAATGTTCATTTACCTATTAGGTAATCGAATGCGTCTCGAAAGAGTTTTTTAGTAAATTTCTCAGTAGAAAACTATAAAAAAAAATCGTAATCCTACTATATACAGTCGACTCTCGATAATTCGAAGTTGGAGGGACCAATGAAAAGCTTCGAATTATCAAGAGGGTAGGAAAAAACTTCCAAAATATATGAAGATAAATTTTTTTCTAACACATTTATGGTATTCGACTACGTTCGGAACCGTGATTTTAAAAAAGCGCATAAATGGATAATTTTCGTGATTGTTAGTATCACTTAGATTAAAATACATGCATAAAATTGTTTTAAGGACATTTTGACAAAAATAATTATTTATATAATACAATATTTTAGCCAAAAATTAACTTAGAATAACATTTTTTCAAAATGTTCGCTATTTATAAAAAAGGCTTCTAAAATAATAATATTTTGTGTGTGTGTGCTTATTTAAAGTAAAGACTTCTCCAGAGAGTCTGAACTATGATTCTTAAAAAATTCACATTATTTTTAGCGTTACCACCCATTGAAATATTTATCGGCGTTTTTTTTCATAAAATTTCTCCCCTTTGTTGTCGTAAAACATGGATAAACCCACTTCTAAGTTATATATTTCAAAAGTTCTAGTTGAGTCTCTGTGCAGAGGTCTGAGCAATATACAGGCTAAATATTATTATAATAGAAGCATTTTTCAAAAAAGGAGAATATTTTGAAAATGGGTCATTTTGTGTTAAATTTTTATCAAAATATTGTACCTAAATAATTTTTTATTGTAATAATATTTTTAAAACAATTTTATATACATTTTCTAATTTAAGTGACACTAAATATCATAAATATTTTCCATTTATACGCCTTTGTAAAATCACCTTTCCGAACGTATCGGGTACCTTAAATTTGAAACTATGGAAGAAAATAACAAAATATGTATAAAATTATTTTAAAGTACATATAGGAAGAGTGTGAACTAATAGTAGGAATTGTGTAAAATGTGTTTCTAAATAAATGAAGGACAATAAAGTGAAATTGTTAAAAATCACAGTAAACCTTATTGAATAATATAACCCTTTTATACATATTTTATAGCTTATTTAGAAAAGCTTAAATTTTTTTACTCAAGATTTGTACTAATCATTTCAAGACTAATCATAACCTGCATTAATAATTAATATATAATACAAAAAAAGTTAAAATAAATATTATTTTTAAACATAAAATTCTAAAAATTAAAAGAAGTATTTTTTGAGTGTTGCCAATTAAAAAAATTAAATGTCTTTCAATTTTATCATATTTTTCACAAGTTTTCTATTGTCAGGAGAAAATACACGAACAGGAAAAAAAACTTCTTTATTTCGAAATTTTATTACATGCGCATTATTAACAATAAGAACAAAGTATAATGTACTAAAAAAAAAAAGGTACATTCTCTTATAGTTTCTTGGTTAATGAAAACCCTCTAAAAGTACCCCTCAAATTCTAATTGCTTATTTAAGGCAACGGCCACCAACATCTTTGACACATTCCTGGAAAAAAAAATTATTTTCTGTTTAGAATTCTCTTAAAATGTATTGCATTTTTTATTTTCAAAATATTTTTTAAAGCTAAATAAATAAATAATAATTAATTGCAAAGTATTCATCTAATGTTAAAAATAAATTTGAATATGATACTACAATATTCGTGGTTTATTTTTCTGATATTCGTTAAAAAATTTTAACGTGAGATTTTCATCGAAAATATTTTTCTTTGTTATCATGTATTAAAAACATGTAATACTTTTTCTAATTAAGTTTAATTGTTCTATTCATTTAGGTTTTAACGTAATACATATATTAACACAAAATAATGCTTATGTTTTTCAGGCACATTCTTCTTCTTCCCACCTACGTAGAAAAAACAATTTTTTTTGAGCAAATATGTGTAAATAAATTAATTTACCATATAGGTTTTCATTTCTTCTTCCTGTTCATCAGTGAGCTTCTGAAAAATTTAACATTAACTTTAAAATTCACCTTGAATACATTATTTTTTTTATTTAAAATAAGATGTATGAAAAAATTGATGTTATTTGATTTAAGGTATCCGATTTCTTGTGACAACTTTTTTTGAAGATTTTTTTGTGGATTTTAGATTTATTTAGTACGTTTTAAGAAAAAAGGGCTACACTTAAGAAGAGAAAAATAAATTATTACTGTTAAAATAGGAAAAATTGGTAAAAATTGACAAAAAATTACATAAACGGGGCTCACTCTGTACAAATAGTAAATGAACAAAATCTCAATTTTTAAATTTTAATGTGTTACTTTGTTATTCATGTTTGAAATGACCGTCAGAGGATAATAGATATTTTAGTTTTTACAAAAACTAGAGACTTCTATCTTAGTGACTATATGAAATTGCTTAAAAAACAGTGATTATATTCACATAAATGACTGTAAATTTAGAAATAGTACAGTGATTGATAAATCTGTAGAAAAAAATACTTCTATTGTTATACAAAACATTTACAAAAAGTTTCATTAAATTATTTTCAAAACTTTTTGAGCAATCGTTGTCCGCATTTGAGTTTTTCGAAAAAAACACATTTCGAGTAAAAAGCATTTTAAAGTTTGACATCATGTGTAAAGTTATGGTATCTTCTTTAGTTAAAACACTTGTAGTTTTTGTTCTAGTGAATGGAAAGCAAAAATCTTGGTATTTTTATTAAGCTAATAAGATGGTCTATAAAATAAAATCATAAAACAAATTTGTCAATTTTTGAAACAAATCATGATTTTAGGGTAGTCGGATACCTTAAATGAATATGAAATGTTATGAGTCGTATTTGAAATCAAATAACATAAAAGAACAATAACTTTTTTAAATCAAACAGGAAGAAAAATGTAATGAATATAAACCAGTATAAATTATGACTCTTACTTCCGTTATTAAACTCATTACACATTCATTAAGCTAAAAAAAGAAAAGAAAAAAAATATTTATAAGAATTCTACAAATATAAATATCAATAAAGATACGTAATTTATAAATATTTAACTTCTACAATAAAAAGAAATATTAAATCTCCACGTTGAAAATACAAAAAGGATTATTCCATTGATATAATTCAGAATAAAGTTTTAAAAAATCTTTGTATAAACATCAGTTTTATTTTCAAGATCAAAAAATCAAATATTTCGTTTAAGTATTTTATGTCGGTATAGACTTGCTGCAAAAGTGTAAAATGCATCTTAATAATTTTAAATAGTTTACTTTAGTTAACTAAAACTTTGAATTGAAATAATTTATCTGGTTTTTTTTCAGCTGTAGGTACCCCATAACTTTTCACGATATAAAAGCGATTCGTTTCAAAATTGTAAATGTAATTGCATTATATTTCAAAATTTTAAGGTATCTGAATACGTTTAGAGCATTTTTGTAAAAAAATACCATACATTATAAATACTTTAAGGGATCAACACTAAAAAGTATTAATACTTAACCAACTACATTTAAAAATAAATCATCTAAATTTTACAAAAATCACATTATAAGGGAAATTTGAGCATTTTTAAAATATGCTTTAAAGCTATTAGAGAAAAAACATTAAGCTTATATCAATAAAAATATTATTAAAATAAACTATAAACATTTATCTAGGGAATGTACTAAAATAGTATTATTTTATTACAATATAAAAATGTTACAGCTGATTGATTAAGTATTACAAGAAATACGACATATTTATAAGTGAGTGAGTGCGTAATTATCAACGTCGTACTGTTCAGCTACACGAAGGTATTTTGTGACGGACCTCGTAATTTTTAACCGTGGTCAAGTGACGAGGACGAAACCTGAGCTGACACCACCTCTCCTAACTACCACACCACACCAGCGGGTAGAAGTTTGTAAACACATACGCTCACGCAATAGATAGGTCAAATTGTGGTAATTGTACATGTGATGATATCAGGTATTGTAATAACTTGCCTCATAAAAAATTTCATCAAAATGGTCCAGATTTGTTACAACTTATTCAAAAAAAAGTTTGTAATTTTCGGATTTAAAACGTGTGTACAGGACAACGTCTGTCAGGACCGCTAGTACAATGTATTTTTGAACTTATTTATTAAAATAAGAAATAGAAGTATAAGTATTTCCCTTCACTATAGTTAAATAAAAAAAATAAATAAAAAGCTTAATGCGAACCTAGTGCTTTCACCACTCTAATTTCATTTTGAAAAATCAGGGTTTATAATTTGTGACTAAATTGACTATAATTTTTGACTCAATTTGACACAATTTCGAACATTCAGTTAAACAATTTCTTTGAGGTCTCTAAATGTTTTTATATGAGGAAAGAATTTTTTTACTTAGATTAGATATTAATAACCAAAAGCGAAAGCAGAGTACATGCAATTTTCCCTCTTCAAACAAATAACAATCTCCAGACATGGCATTCAATAATTTGCAAAATAAGTTATAAGTTTATCTTAAGAGTTAACTTTCGGATTTTGTCTAATTCCGTTAATGTCCACAATTCTGAAGATGTTTGTCCCATAAGGTCCATTGCAAATTTACTCAAACGTTTACCGATTTGTATAGTCATGCCCACTGAGAATTGTAGCGTGTGCCAAAGGTTGCCGACCCTTGATCTACACATTAATTACATTTCAGATTACATAAGAGAAAAAAATCAAATTAGAAATGTACTTTTAGGACTTTAATGAATGTTTACCAAAGGAATTAAATGCAAATATTTAATATAAGTGCAAATATTAGGAGAAAATCAGTTTTAATGAAAATTTGATGTTATATTAAAAACTTCTTTTATGTGAATATGTTTATAAAATACATGCCAGCGAATTAAGGAGGAACTGATTAAGGAATCTTAATCTTGAGCTGATCTTAAATCTTGTTGAGGTACAATGAGGTTGATTCATGTGACGTCATAGTCACATGATAGGGAAAGCCACGTGATTCTAGCCAATCAATTCAAAAACTCATGTGACGCCATAGTCACACGATTAAAACTATCTTGTGTTTCCAACAAATCTGTTCACGCTTTCCGGTGTTGCCAAGTTTTGCTCTTTGCAGAAACTTTCTCTTAAAAAGTACATATGTATATAAAATGCATTTTATTGAAAAGTATAAGCATAAAATGCGACTTTTTTTTTAATTAAAAGAAATCTTTTTGAAGAAATTTTTTTCCTTAACATATTTAAACATCTTTACCCAAATATGAAATTTGAAATTTTATCTGAGTTCTATAAATGGAAAAACAAGTACAATTAGTTTAATGCTTGTTTAGAATTCAATGGAAAACACGTGTTTGTTTTCATCATGTGACTTCATGAATCAAGCCCATTGGATTTCTTTTTTCAGCTCGTTAATGATATACTTACAAGTATTTCTATTGAATAATATTATACTTATTCACCATTCTTATACTATGTAGATACCAAAATCTCATTCGTTTAACGAGTATCAAAACAATTCAAGGTACATAAAAATTATTTTGTGTGATACCACAGAATAAGTAAGCATAGCAGCTGCACATATTTGACAATTCGCTACTTGACACGAGATTATTTTGTTCAAAAAGCGTTTGAGCAATCATATTCTTTTAATTCATGCTACTACTTATTAATTCCATAAATTCAAATAGATTATTCAATATACATTACAATCAATCGAGTCGCTTCATTTCTATAAAGTTCTTGTCCTTTTGTACATTTTCCAGGCCCTTCAGGTGTGAAGGTTTCCGTGCAGTTAGCGTCAGCGACTACGAACTGAAAATATACATGACAAACATTAGAACTGCATTTTACAGTGTCAGAGCTTTTATTAAATAGTGGTTCAAAGCATTACAAAAATTCTTCAAATCAAGCAAATAATTATTGAATTTATATATATATTTATATATAAACAAAGAAAAAATCGTTTAACCCAAAACTTAGGGGACTGAAATATATTTTCGTGTTAAGGTATCCGACTACGTTCAGAACCTTGATTTTGAAAAAGCGTATAAATGGATAATATTTATGTTATTTAGTGTCACTTATATTAGAAAATGTATATAAAATGATTTTAAGAATATTATTACAATAAAAAATTACAAAAAAGGAACATAGAATGACCCATTTTCAAAATATTCTCCTTTTGTGAAAAATGCTTCTATTATATAATAATATTTTGCCTGTATATAGCGCAGACCTCTGTACAAAGTCCCAACTAGAATTTTTGAATTATATAACTTAGAAGTGGGTTTATCCATGTTTTACGACAACAGAGGGGAGAAATTTTAAGAAAAAAACGCTGATCACTATTTCAATTGGTGGTAACTCTGAAAATAATGTGAATTTTTCAAAACTCATAGTTGTACAGAGGTCTGAGCTATATACAGGCAAAATATTATTATAATAGAAGCATTTTTCAGGAAAAAGACAGCATTTTGAAAAAATATTATTCTACGTTAATTTTTTGCCAAAATATTGTATTTAAATAATTTTTTTTGACAAAATGTCCTTAAAACAATTTTATGCATGTATTCTAATCTGAGTGACACTAAATATCTTGAAAATTATCCATTCAAACGCTTTTTTAATATCACGATTCCGAACGTTGTCGGATACCTTAAAACTACATAGAATAATCATTTTTACGAACGCTCTGTCGCGATACTTCGCAGGAATATTCTTTTAAATCAACTCTTCCAAGATACATGGCAGCACAGGTCTTAGGATGAGTATTTAAACGGGGAAGAGGCGAATAGTTTTTATAGCAGAAATTGCGTTTTCATCTGACGGCGTTTTCAGCGGATTGTGAAGATTGTCTTTTTTGTTAAAAAAAAAAGAAAAATAGTTAATGTCAAAAGGTAACTGTCTTTTTTTTATTTTTATTTTTTTGTATATTAATGAAGACCTTAGAAAACGATTCGACTATTTATTTTGTGAACAGTGCTTATATTTAATTTTATATTTGAATATCTTTAATAAATTAATTAGCTCTAACGGATTAAATTTTCCAAAGTTGAGTACTTTGTTTATGTATATCCCTTAATTTTCGATGTAATGACTCAAAGAAAAATATTGCATGAAAAAAAAACTGTAGTAAATCATAATGCGGTAGATAAAGGGTTAAAGTAATTGAGCTTATAAGTTTCTGGATACTGGAAGTTTAAAATTTGATTTCTTCACTCACCTACACGCGAAAATTAGCAATTTAAATACGTATTTTTTTAAAATTTTTATTAAGTTTTTCATCATTAATTCTCAAACATATAAAATTTGAAAAGAAAATTTACTTAAACATGCCCACGTACCGGTTGAGCTAATTTTGTATTACATTCCAAGAAGTCATCACACAATACTTGATCTTCCGCTAAAATACAATGAAATATATTTCATTATAAACAAATTCTTGGGCAAAACAATGAATAATTTTGAAAGATAAATGAAAGAAAAATGTCTTTATTACCTTCATGTAACTGAATTTTTCTTTAAATTATTTTACATGAAGCCAAAAAAAGAATTATTATAATTATAATCATATAATTATTTTCAATTATAAAATTTAAAAAAAATATTTATTACAGTAAATGATGAAAATAGACATGTGGTAAATACGTGCTGTAAAAATCTATGAGGGGTTAAGTTGTCCTGCAAAAACTAGGGAATGGGAAGTATGTCCTGTAAATCCTATAGGCATTAAAGAAGCTCAGCAAAAACCTGTGAAAGTTAACGATGCCCTATAAAAATCTTGAGTAGTGGAGATGCCCTGCAAAAATTTATGAGTTATGGATTTTAGCTCATACATTATGAACATAACAGTTTTTTTGTACCTTCTGATACCAATATTTCTAGTATCAGAAGTATTACTTATTTTACAGAGAAAACTACAAACGATGGAAAAATTTGAGATGGCGTTCTTTGCTGGAATATGTTTAGAAATCAAAATGCAGTATGTAGGGATGCGTTTTATATAATGTCTAAATGTAAATAAATCAGAAAAGGCAATGCCATAAATTTCTCATATCAAGATCATTTCAAATCCTTTGAATGGGTCATATTTCTTCCAAAAAGACTATATTGAAAGGTCTACCCAAAGCAATGTTTCCTCTCCAGTTTTATATATCGTAAAATCCGGCGTATGACGCGCACTTTTAGCACGAAATTTACGGGTTCGTGTTATTTGCCCGGTATGAAAATTATAACTTTATTATTATCTTTAAAAAAAAAAGATATGGGTATAAAAAAAAATTGGCTTTTTATAGTTGAAATATTGTTTGTTTAAAAGAAATAACATTCCTTATGAACTTACAGTGCTGTAATTTTAGAAATATACTGTTTTTTTTAAAAAAAAACTTGGGATAACACTTGCAATAAATGACTTCAAAACATAAAACATTGCACACGAACATTTTAGATCTTTTTGTTAAAAAAGGGGGGTATAAACGATGAATTACGATGAATATAAATAAACGATTTTATACGATGAATATAAATAAAAAATTTTAAAAAATGACGGTTGAAACTATAGGTGTGCGTTATACGCCGGATTTTACAGTACTTTATACATGCATGAGTTTTTTAAAACTTCAAAATTAGAAATTGAATTTCAATATATTTCAAAGACATTGTTTTTTTACTTCTCTTGAACATTTCGCTGAAAATTTGTGAAATAATTATCAGCGAAATGGTTATTGCTTCAAGACATTTGCACAAAAAAAAAAAAAAAAAAAAATTAAATTTACAAGTTCATATATATGTAGTATATGTATCTGCGTAAAGGATTTGGATAATAATCTGTTAAGTTGTTGAAGGTATACATTTTATCGAAATAATCTCTGACATATTTTCAAAAATGAATCCCGATACATTGTAACTTATATAGATTTTTTATATAAAGTAATGACCAAAATAAATTAAAATGTAGTATTTTTTTCACAAAAGATGGAACACTTTGATATTCCATTCCTTGCAATTATAATTTTCATGAGGAGATATCTCAATAACTTAAGTTATATCTAAAATGTTTATCGAATGAGTTCTACCAATTTCAATTTTCAATTCAGAATTATCAGCAAAAATATATGTGTGATTTCAGATATAATATAATTATTTTTAACTATTTTTAATAATGGGGCTCTAAGCTTTCTCATGATTATTAATGATTTATATTGAAACCACTATTAATTAATAATTCATTTATATTTGTATATATTATCCGTTGTTATGTTTTGTGTGTAATTGTGTTTTTTTGCGTAAGAGTAATTTAAATTCAATACAGGGTGTCCGGGCTAAAAGTATTCAAAAATAATGGCTGTAAGAACGCTTTACAATACAATCGAAAACTATATATATATGGTAGGACATAAATACCACACACACACACAATAACCTAAAAACACTATATTATCATGCAACATAATGAAATACTCAGAAAAGTAAGTAGGTAATGTATAGTAGTAAAATAAATGTTCTTTTTTTACAATGGGGCTGCATTTTAGCAACTTAGCCTTTGTTGATACGGTAAGTCCCCAAAAGTAAGAGCCGTTTCATGTTGGAACCATGTAGAGCAGAGGTACTCGACCATTTTTTCCGCCGGGCCGCATACATATGTTCCATACTTCACACGGCCCACAACATGAGGAATCATGGCGGGGGGGGCGGGGGAGAAATGCTTTAAGCCCAAGATAACATAGAAACTTTAAAATGTGAACAATTGATCAAAATATTAAAACTCCTATTTTGTTTTTTTTAAGTATTATTTTTTATATTTTTTATTTTGGTCTCTGAGTTTTTCTAAATTGGAAGCATTTAAGAATCACTCCACACATCACAATTTCTGCAACAGTAAACGGTTTCCATATGATTGCTAATAATATAAAGAATTTCATAGGGGGCCTTTGTTACCACTGTTACATTACCTCTGACGAAACACTTTTTTGCTGTTGCAACGATTACTAACAAGAAAGCCTATTTATCATCTCTCGAAAGAGATCTTCCAGGAAAAGTGTCATTGAAAGATTCCTATTTATTGGTATTTTTTAAATACAACACTTTTGTGACAAATCAAACCCTTACTGATCCATGCTTGTTTTTCACTAAAAATAGTCACTTTTCCAATCGTTTTAAAGCAAGCTTTTTTTCTTTGAATATTTTTCGCTTGTAAGATATGAAATATAGTTTAAAACTAGTTCCACCCATAAAATGGTAGCTACTTTACGGTTGTCTATTATCACTAATCAGAAGGAAAAAAAATCAATTAGCACCCATATGACATGGATTCTAAAAGCAAAATTGATATATTTGATTTTATAACAAAGAATTTCTTACCAAATTTTCATAAATAAGTGAATTTCTCAACAATGGATCATGACCGGGTCACTTAAAAGGACCCATTGGGCCACATGTTGAGTATTGCTGATCTACAGGTAGCCTTGTTACTTAATTAACTTTTAATTCAAGCTTTCGTCAGGTGCTAAAAATTGCCGTGATTTAGTTTTGCGGAGAATACCAGAACCAAATTGATACTCAAGGATCTTTTACATACCACATAATAATGTGACATGCGTGCCTACGATTTTCGCATCCAAAAAATCTATCGACTCCAGCCGGGGTCGAACTCGCAACCTTGGGCCTACGAAGCAGACACGCTACCTCTAAGCCACCGGAGCCAAAGTAAAGTGAATGTCAAATTTACATTAAGGAATCCAAATACGTTCGGAACCGTGATTTTGCAAAAGCGTATAAACGGATGATATTTATGATATTTACTGTCACTTAGATTAGAAAATGAAAATAAAATTGTTTTAAGAATAGTATTACAATAAAAAAATTATTTAAGTACAATATTTTGACAAAAAATGAACATAGAATGACCCATTTGCAAAATATTCTCCTTTTGTGAAAATTGCTTCTATTATAATAATATTTTGCCTCAGACCTATCTACAGAGGCTCAAATAGATTTTTTGACATATATAACTTAGAAGTTGGTTTATACATATTTTACGACAATAGAGGGGAGAAATTTTAAGAATGAAACGCCGATAATTATTTCAATGGGTGGTAACTCTGGAAATAATGTGAATTTTTCAAAATTCCTAGTTCAGACTCTCTGGAGAAGTTTTTACTTTATATATAAGCAAGCGAAATAATATTATTTTAGATGCATTTCTTATAAAAGGAGAACATTTTGAAAAAAAAGATTATTCTAAGTTAATTTTTTACCAAACAGTTGTATTTAAATAATTTTTTTGTCAAAATGTCCTAAAAACAATTTTATACATGTACAATTTTATACATGATCTAAGTGACACTAAATATCATGAAAATTATCCATTTATTCGCTTTTTTAAAATCAATGTTCCGAACGTTGTTGGATACTTTAAGATAGAAATCACACGGAGTTAATTCTTGACATATTTTCATACAATAACAGTTTGAACCGAGATTCTTCTTCTTTTACGGTAATACTTTCGAGTTTTTATATGCATAGGCCCAGTGGTCGAGTGGTAGCGTATTGCGCTTTCGCATCACAGATCCGGGTTCTATTATCGGGCTGGGAAATGTTGACTCAGCCTTTCATCCTTACTGCAGTGGGTCGATAAATAAGTACCAACCGTGCTTGGAACTTAAATATTGGGGATCTCACTTCAGATCTACCACCTGATGGGGACATCTGCTCATACACCTCAGTGCCCAATGATCATTTATACTGGGATTGACACAGAAGGCATTGGCCCTCATGGGCTGTTGCGCCACTGAGTTTATTTTTGAAGCATTTCCTTGAGTCGTTTGTTTTATTATTCTTTTAGTACTCGGAATGGTTGATGGAACTTAAAGTAACTATTATAGTATGTTTATTTTTATTTATATATATAGAGAAAAAGCACACTAAGGAAAAAACTAGTTGAAGAGTGCATCGCAGAAAGTCGAACAGATAGTGCCAAAAAATTTCACCAAATACATTTGAAGGGACATAAACAGTTAAAAAAACTTCTATAATGATAAATTATTTCCATAATTGCATCTGATACATTTATCTTAAAACAAAGAATAACTTTTGAAGTTTCTCGCAGGTAACAGCTGGAGTATAGAATATTATTTCTACAATGACTATTGCCTTGATGTAATCTCAAATTCATGATAATTATTTCAAAATATATTAGTATACATAAAAAGTTAATGATACTAGTGCATATAAATAGATGCGTAATCTTTTTTTAAAACTTACATTGGGCGACGCAGTTTATAATGGAAAGAAAGATATCATTCGCAGACTGAGCGGAAATGCCTTCTGCCAGAAAGATCGTTCCGAGAAGAACTTGAATACTTACAACGTACATCCTCACAGAAAAATGAAATTCGAATGGAATACGAAGAGAAGGAAATTTTTCTGTGTAGACGAGATAAGTACCACATGTTGTCACTATTTTATACATCAAATTACCTGCTGAATCATGGATTTATTTAAATGAGTCATATGTTTCAAAATTGGTTCAAAATTTAAAATCTGAAATTTGCAATTTTTGAAAATATCCATAATAAGCGAAAAAAAAAAAAAAAATCATAGTTTTTCTTACGAAAACTTTTGAAAATGCTTACCTTATATCTGATCTATATTCATAGAAATAGGCTTCTTTTATACTAATAATCATATCATATGTACATATAGACATTTATTATTATTATCTTTATATAAATACGGGTATACAATCACAGTCATGAAGGAATCATTGGAGAAATCAGAATTTTTATTATACTGAGATAGTGTTGCTTTTTATTATATAAAAAAAATTAAACATAATTTAAAAAATGCATGCAAAGAATGAACAAATTTTAAGTTTCATATCCCTGTTGAAGATGAAACCTATTTCGTCAGACTTCTAAGACAATTTCCTGATGCTGTATACTTTTATCTGTGCCCTTATTTGTACAAATAACAAAATATACAACAAAATTAAAAGAGTATTGTTTTAATCTTTGAATACCTGAGATTCCTAATGAAGAATTTCATCCTGAATCAGAATTCTGTATTTTATTTCTCCTGATTTTCGAAAATGAATTCTGTGTTATTCTTTAAGGTATCCGACTACGTTCGGAACAGTGATTTTAAAAAAGCGCATAAATGGATAAATTTCATGATATTTAGTGTCACTTAGATTAGAATACATGTATAAAACTGTTTTAAGGACATTTTGACAACAGAAAAATTATTTAAAAACAATATTTCGGCAAAAAATTAACTTAGAATAACCTTTTTCCAAAATGTTCTAAATGCTTCTATTATAATTATAATTTTCCTGTATATAGCTCAGACCTCTGTACAGAGGCTCAACTATGAATTTCGAAAAATGCACATTAATTTCAGAGTTACAACTATTTGAAATAATTATCGGCGTTTTTTTCTTAAAATTTCTTCCCTCTTTTGTGTCGTAAAACATGGGTAAACCCACTTCTAAGTTATATATTTCAAAAATTTTAGTTCAGCATCTGTACAGAGGCCTGAGCTACATAGAGGCAGATTATTATTATATTAGAAGCATTTTTTACAAAAGGAGAATATTTTAAAAATGGGTCATTCTATGTTCATTTTTTGTTCAAATATTGTACTTAAATAATTTTTTTATTGTAATACTATTCTCTTAAAACAATTTTCTATACATTTTCCAATCTAAGTGACATGAAATATCATAAATATTATCCATTTATACGCTTTTGTAAAATCACGGTTCCGAACGTATTCGTATAACTTAAAACATTCCATATGTTTGAAATTCAAAACATCAAGAAACAAAATGGTTGTGATTAATTATTTATTAAACTCAGTAATAGATTTATCCCTTTAACAACTCTTCTGGTTTTGAAGTTCCAAAAAACAATGACAAGTAATTACTATTTCGTTTATTTCTTATTTAAAATAAGATTTTAAAATGTATTGGAAAAATTATTACTTATTAAAGTTGAAGGGAAAACAAGGTATGAGTTTTACTATATAGTTTCCTGAAGAATGAGTATGACGCTAATAAACAATTGAAGGAATTCTTTACTAAAAGACAGACGTTACATAAAAAACACTCAAATTTACAACACACAATGGATGCTTAAATCCAAATCTGATTTTCTATATTAACCTATTAATTAATAATCAAGTAGATCTCTTTAGGCATTGAAAACTTTGTAATATATATATACGAGACTTCGGGCATAAGTCATGACAACTACTTTTTTTCTTGTAGATATTTGAACGGATCACAAACATATATGTGTCCTGTGGAAGTTCTGAAGACATAGTGCGTATGTAGAACAACACATTGCTCTGTGATAGCTGGTAGTAGTGCAACGAGGGCTGTGAAATCAGTCAGTTGGTGAGTGTCGTGTGAGATGGAAGTAACCCGTGTTGAGCACTGCGATTACATCAAAATAGCCGTTCTCCGAGGGAGAAATGCGATGGAATGTCACAGTGAATCAGTGGAAGCCCTTTGGGAATAATACCCTACCAAATCGCACAGTAGCACTGTGGGTAGGAAAGTTTCAGCAAGGACAAGTGTCAACCAGAGATGAGCAACGTTGTGTGGCAAATGCTGCGGCTGATGGTATTTAGCGCAGCCCATATCGTTGTGGTGACAGTATCGGGGGACTACATTGAGGGTCTTTAGACCCAGGTTTGTCATGTCAACTTTATGTGTACTGCGTTGTCATTCTTTTGCACCGTGAAGGCCATATGCCCTGCATACTACCGTAATTAATTAGTGTGTTACGATATTTCAGTGCTATTCATTATCCTCACATGTAGCTACCACCTTGTCCTTTCGTCTGTATGTGTCACATTTTCCAACCGGACTGGTATCTTCTAGAAAATAAATACTCGCCATGACTTTTTCCCCAACCCCCTCGTATATATATATATATATATATATATATATATATATATATTACATTTGTAAGAAGGACATACAGGAAGGAGTGTACCTATGGGAAAGGAATGATCTAAACCAAGGATGTCAAACTCAAAGACTAATTTGGGCCAAACAAACAAGGTTTAACTCAATGTGGACGGCAAAAAAATCAATATTCACAGAAACTTAGGCTTATGGTGAATAATAGATTATAATAAACATGTAAGACAGGGGTGTTAAGCTAACGGGCTGCATGTGACCCGCAATGAACATGTTTGCAGCTCGACCAATAAATCTCGGCACACAATAATATATAAAAAAAAATAATAATTTTTCTCCCGAAATAGGAAAGATACTAACAGAGAAGAGATTTTAAGTGTCAGGACGTAAACATTATATTTCTTTTGTTCTTTTATTTGTGTTTATTATAATGTATTATTCGAAATAAACATACTTTTCTATGAATATTGATTTTTTTTGTGGCCCACCTAAAGTGAAACCTTGTTTGTTTGACCCACGTTATCTTCTGAGTTTGACAACCTTGATGTAAAAGAACAAGAAAAATGAAACGTTTAAATCCTCTGACACTTGACATCTCTTCTCTTCTACTATCTTTACAACTTCGGAGAATTTTTTTTTAATTTTATCATACATTATTGTGTCCCGATATATTGGTAGAGCAGCGAGTTTGATACTATTGATCTAAGCAAACGTCAAAATTATATGGAAGTAAGAAGAGGTTGGTATATGCAAATTATTGTATACCATATTTCAGAGAGTTTAGATGAGTAGGAGGGAGAGAAAGGACACCTGAAGTACCGTATAAAATAAGTTGTGTATCGAATTTCTCATTCAGAAAGCCCTTTGTAAGGTCAGAGTTGGCTTACAGTATTGGGTTATGCCTCGAATAAGAAGAAACGCTTACCAGCAAGAGTCGGAATTCGATATAAGCAGGATTGTTACCTATATCGAGAGAGTGGTTTATCGTTCCTTGATATCGCTCTTGGCACTGGTCAAAATCCAACCACTGTTATGCGAATATTGAATTAATGAGTTACTGAGATTCATATTGAACATCATGCAGGATTCTACCATCCGAGAGGACAAACATGTTATGAGGTCAGCCCTGAAAAAACCTACAGCCAAATCACGGACAATTAGTCAATAAACTGGCATAACTGAAGCACGCTGAGTATCCGCTCCGCTCGTACGATGCGACCACGTTTTTTGCAGCGTGTACTGTCAGCATGGCCTTGTGGCTTCTGTAGACAATACAGCACAGAGAGAAACGGCGATTTTGGAGCTCCAAAAAACAAAACTGGATACAAGAGTGAAACGATATCGTCTTTTCAGACGAGGCCGGTTTTTGTGTGCAGTATTCTGATAGTGGTATACGTCTCCCAAAGCCCCAAGCAGATCCATCGTCAATTACTTGCTTTTGATATCGGCATAGGGGCCTTATACCTGATGTGATGGTTTGGATTACCATTGATTGAACCACACGCACATCTCTCGTTCGGATCGACAGTAATTTGAATGTTGAAAACAATTGAACTGAAAACATTTGGTCATGGGTTGCTGTGAGAGACTGACCCGCTACCCCTCTTCAGCTAATACGGTTGACTAAGTGTGGTATATATTTGAAGCAGCGTGGATTGAGATGGCTATTTACGTCATCTAAGCCCATTTCAAATCCATACCTAACCATGTAAGGGCTGTATTAATTGCCCGAGGTGGCATATTTTCTACTAATTTCACACCCTTGTAAATTCCCAAACTACTTGCAAATTTAATCATTTTCTCTCCATGACATACTTTTACGTACAATAAATACTTTTTTTTGTATTTTCTTTCCTTCATGGGGCTGCAATTTTAATAGACAGGAGTGTAAAAAGAAGAACTGTCTCATTAAAAAAGCTCAAAAAGTACCCTATGTATTTTTTTTGCCCCTCCCCCCCATTATTGTGTAATTTTGTCATTAAGTTTTTTTTTCTACCCTCGATTTTTAAAGAAGTTATAATTTTAATTATTGGGCTCAAATTTTTTAAATTAAAATGTTTTTCGAAGAAGAATCATTTTTTCAGTTTCAAAGAATTTTGGAATTCGTTTTTCTTATAAAAATTTTTTATATATAAATTTTCCTACAGTATAAAATTAGAATTGTGCATGTATTGTTATAGGGATACAAACACTGAATCAATAAGTAAGAGGAATTATGTGGTTTCATTATAAGAAGGAAAAGAGCGGATCACTTAAAATGCTTTTAAATTTCGAAAACATAAAATCGGCAAAGATTATATTCAAGGATTTGCATTTTTATCCAGTAAATAGATGTATCATGTTATTACACATAGCGTTTTGCTATCTCTTTCTTTGTATTGTCTCGAGATCATATCATAGGTATAATAGTTATATAAGTTAAAAGTATTTATTCCGTAAAATAATATTTAACCCTTCAAGCGGTTTTGCACGTAAAATTCAGCCATTCCAGAGATGCTTTTTCTGCCTTCAAGCAAGATTCCCAAAAGCGGCCGAGCCGCATTCTTAAAAATATAGCTCAACCGCTTTTGAGAACCCCACCTGAGAGCAAAAAAATATGTGCGGTGAATTTTTGAAGCACCTCCAGAATGGCAAGAATTTAAGTGCTGACTGCTTAGAGGGTTAACTTAATTATTACGATAGTAAATGTAATTATTAACTGGAATTTTAACAGTATTTAAAAAAAATATTAAATGCATTTTTTAGTGAAATATTTTCAAATCGAACCCCTTAACTGAAACGAATGAAACCGTATTCAAATCAGGGAGAAAACCTTGACCACTCACTCCGTCAGTTAGCAAATGAAATATATTTAGGTGCACTTGATTTGCGTCATATTTTATTCCAAATTTTCTAGACAGACCTACGGTACATCAATAGTTTTCAAACCAGATATTATAACTGCTACATCGAAACATTTGAAGAAACCGTTATTTCAAATTTAAGGTGACTGCCTTCCTAGAAAATGTCGTTTTTCTCTTCTACATAAGGCATTTTTTTTTATTTCATAATTTTATAGTTTGGACATTTTTCTTTTCAAAACAATTTTTTTTTCTTCACGCGAAATAGAAATAAAAAGTTATAGTGATTTTAAAAAAACATCACTCTATGCAAAAGGGCAGTAAGATAAAACTTTAAATGAGTTTTTCTCAAAATTATGTTTTCGAAAGAAACGCTTTACCAGATACATGATATCTTAAGAACCAAACCAGATAACGTTTTGAAATTTTGTGGGAATGTTTATTATACTATTTTTCATTCAGTGGACTATAAGTTTTGTTGTAGGTTAAATATTTTTACATTTAGGGTAGTTTTTATATAAAGAAAAATCTTAAAAAAATAATAAGATTTTCATATTATTATGTATAATTGTCTGTAATTTTTTTGTATTTTAATATTTCTCTTATATTTTGGTTCATTTTGAAGAGCACCATAATATGTATGTTGTGTATAAAGAAAATTATGATA
>BMAV01008634.1:0-50587 GCA_019973955.1 Trichonephila inaurata madagascariensis | reverse complement strand
TACTTTTTTTTCTTCCTAAAAACACTCAATTTGTTTCAAAAATTTGTTCTTATAAAAAAATTGGGTACGAAGGTAGGCAGTCACCTTAAGTGACGTGGACGACACCTGAACTGGCACCCCCTCTCCTAACTACCACACCATACCAACGGGAGGACGTTTCAGCTCTCGACAGACTTAGCGTGCATCTCTGCCCAACACGGCGGGTCTTTAGTGGTATTGGGCTCGAACTCGTGACAAGGCCAGCCACGATCCGATACCTTGACCTCTTGGCTACCACGGCCACTGTATATTTTGGCAGTGCAGATAAAGTACATACTAAGAATTATGCCACGAAAGCGTAAGTCTAATCTTTCCCAAAGCTCTAATAAAGCTTGAACTATGAAAGAGTAACTATACATTTGCCAATTTGACTCTATCGCCAACATTTCGTTATTTTTTTCATTGAATTGCTATTATAATTTAAGAAGCGGCGTTGCTTGCGAATATTACAATTTTAATATAAAATAAATACAACATAAAGTAATATTAATGCATTACACTTTCAGATATAAAATATTTTCACTACTTTAAGCTTTTATTACACAAAATGTGTAACAGTGTGTTACTTTTGCTGAGCAGAGATCAGCTTAGAAAGGTATTTTCAAAAATCGACCATCAAGAGAGTTACGGGGAGTTATAAATTTAAAAAAAAAAATCCTTTTTATCAGCTATTAGATCAAAAACATTAAAATTTGAAAAATTTATTTTTTTTTTTTTTAATTTTTTTTTTTTTTGTTTTTGAGTTGAGATGTGCAAAAAGCATTTTTTGTTTAACGGGTATACCAGCAAGTTCTACATATGTTATTCTCACTTGCACGCGGTAGAAAAATGATTAATTAATTTTTTATCAGGCGCTTTTCTAGCAAATAACCTGAAAATTGGGCATTGCAGTTTTGTTTAGTCTGCTGTCGAGCATAAGAATTTGTTCCGTAACTTAAAAAAATATAGATAAAGGTTTGAAATTTTGTGGGCAAGTTTATAATCATTTATAATCTTAAAAAAAAAGAAATCGATAGTTTGATGTTTTTTTGGGTACCATTCCACAAACTATTTTCTTAAATTAAATGAACTGATGCTGATAAGATTTTGAATATTACTTAAAACTAGTAACTAATTACTAAAAATTTTATTGTTTATCAAGTTTAATGAGGAACGAATTTATTTTTTCAGCATGTCGGGTAAAAGTGATGTATGGAATCATTTCATAAAAAAAGACTTAGAAGGCACGTGCATATATAGTCTCCAGGAAGTAAAAACTAAAAGAAACACAACAAACTTGCGAAATTATTTATTAAGACGTCGTCCAAGAATCAAGACCGTAAGTCAAAAAAAGAAGAGTAAAAGTGGCGGTAGTAAAAGGGATGATGCACGAAATGGTGATGGAAATGAACAAGTCAGTGAAACCTGAATTCCGTATAACACATTCTTTGTTTTTCAATGTCCTGAGTTTCAACAAGTAATATAAAAAAAATTTTTTTTTTGTCAACTCCTACTTAGATCAACAAAGAAAAACTTTATTTTAGCTACTTTTTTATTAAATAATTACAATTAATATAAACATGTATATACATAGGACAGAGTCACAACATTAAGGGGTAGTAAATTTTTATTAATTATCTTTAAAGTATCGTATTGTCATCCAAAACAATCGTGTATATAAAACTTCAGTTCAATTGAAGGCTTTAAAACGTGAGAAAAAAAATCTTTTCAAGTTTTGACACAAGTCACCAAAATGGTCGCTAAGTCATCAAAAATGATCCAACGTGGCTGTATTTGTAATTCTTTGAATAATTAGTTTTAATCAATTAATTTTTATTAATTATAGATAAATAATTGTATTGTCATCCAAAATAATCACGTATATAAAATTTCAGCCCAATTGAGTGCTTTAAAAGGAGAGAAAAACCTTTTCAAGTATTGACACAAGTCGCCAAAAATGATGTCAACGTAGCTGTATTTGTAATTCTTTGAATAATTAGTTTTAATCAATTAATTTTTATTAATTATAGATAAATAATTGTATTGTCATCCAAAATAATCACGTATAAAAAATTTCACCCCAAATTGGTGTTTTAAAAAGGGAAAACCTTTTTTCGATTGACACAGCCCCAAAAAATGATGTCAACGTAGCTTTTCTTTGTAATTTTTTTTGAATATTTTTTAAATAATTATTTATTTTAAAATAAAAAATTGTATTGCCCCCCAAAATAATCCGTATATAAAATTTGGCCAATTGGTGTTTAAAAAGAGAAAAAACCTTTTCAAGTATTGACCCGGCCAAAAAATGATGTTCAAGGGGGTTGTATTTGTAATTTTTTTTGAATAATTAGTTTTAATCGTTTAAATTTTTTTATTTTTTAAATTAAATTATTGTTTTTCCATAAAAAATAATCATGCTTAAGAAAAATTTTAAGCTCAATTTGAAATGTTTTTATTAACGATTAAAAATTTCCACCGAGAAAAATAAAAAAAGGGGGAGTGTGGGGCCAATAGAAAAAAATTTAAAAAAGAATAAGAATCAATGTTCTAAATTAAAAAAAATTTTTTTTCTATTTTTTTTAGATTTTTGGGTGATATACTTTGGGACATCTTTCCTTTTTCCCAGTTTCCCAAAATGTTGATTTTTCCCGGATATTGAAAGGGCTTTTTTTGGGCCCCTTGAGTTTTTTAAACAGCAAACTTGACTTTTTTCTTAAAAAAAATAAAAAATCATTTAAAGGGGTAAGACAGGGAACTGAAATTTTTTTTTTAATTAATTTTAGTATGAAAGTGAGATGCGTACAGGATCGATAATCATGTTTTTTAAAATTTAAAATTTTAATAATGGTGTTGGGTTTTCAAATAAACAATGAAAAGGGTATTCATGATAGCAAATACTATTCATGATAGCAGTATTCAAAGGATGGTTTTCCTCTGAATATTGTGGAGAAAACAGGATTTGATTATTTAATGAAAGTAGTGGCACCACTATAAAAAATTCCAGCCAGAGAAACAATCATCCAAATGATTGATGATAAATATGATATCCTTTCAACGCAACTTAAGGTAACCGTCTACTTGCGACAACTTTTTTAAAAAATGGAGATATGGATATTTTTAGATTTATTTAGTGTATTTTGGGAAAAAAAATCATAAAATTCAAAACAGGAAAAATTTATTATTTTTAAAAAATACAAAAAATTGGTGAAAATGTACAAAAAAATTACATAAACGGGGCCCGCTCTGCACAAAATATTTATGAGCAAATTCTCAGTTTTTCAAATTTTATGCGTTACTTTGTTATTCCTGTTTGAAATGACCTTCAGGATAAGAGACATTTTCATTTTACAAAACGAGCACTTTATCTTAGGCTAATAAATTGCTTAAAAACAGGATTATGTTCACACAAAGGACGTGATTTTAATTTAAACAATGATTGATAAATCTGAAGGTTAAAACACTTTTACTGTTGTGACAGAATATACAAAAAAATTTCAAAATTATTTAAAACTTTTGAGCAATGCTGTCCCCTTTTGGGAGTTTTCAAAAAAAACACATTTCGAGTAAAACGCATTTTAAGAGTTTGACATCTTGTGTGGTTATGGCATTTTCCCTTTTAAATTTACCTTGAGTTTTGTTCTAGTGTTTGGAAAATAAAAACCTTGATATTTTTATAAAACTGATAAGATGACCTATAAAATAAAATCATAAAAAAAATTTGTCCATTTTTAAAAAACCTCATGATTTTAGGGTAGTCCTTAGGAATATTATTTCAGGGTTTATAGTTAAATAAAAAACAAGAGGATATTAGTATTGTCATATAAAATACTTATTCATATGTCCTTTACTTCAAAAGTAATATTTTTGCGAAATATTTTTATTTGTGAATTAATGTAGGATTGCAATCCGGTACCGAACCGAATCCGGTATTTTGAACATTGTACAATTTTTGAAATACCGGTATTTACAAGTTTAAATACCGGTTTTTGGATTACTAGAAATTTTTTCTAAAATTGTCTCCACTATATGTTCAGGTATCACCAACATCGCAAAATACTTATTTTTTATTTTTTTTTCACCTAACGGGCGAAATTAATTAAACTGTAAATACAAAGTTGTATCGTATAGTCAAGAGAAGTGATAAAATATGTGAATCATCCAAAGAGACGGGCCAAAAATATCCTGTTACAACTCAGAGCGATACTGCACACATTCAGGATTCATAAAAGCTATTCATATCTGTGAAAAAAGGTCGTAATTGTGAAAAAAAATGCGTAGTATTTTGATATTTTTTAAATTGGTGAGTTTGATATTCACACTGTATTTGCATATCATACTTTAGGATTCAAAACATTTTTCATATTAATTTTTGTATGTACTCGTAAAATAACCCATAATAAAGAATGAGAATAACTTTAAAGAACATAAGAAATCAGTTGATAATACTTCGGTTTGGTTCCTTTACTTATATGATGAAAAGAATATAGTGGCACAATGTAAAAAATGCTCTAGTGTTATTAAAATGAATGTAGGAAGTACAAACGGGGACTCTATACACATCTAAAAACGAAACATGATACAGAATTGTTAAAGAGGAAAGAATCTAATTGCGATGAAGATACAAATTTTAGCACACTTTCTAAGCCCAAGCCATCAGGGATTTTAGATTATTTTGGAAAAAAGATAATTCGGATGAAATTATTGCACAAAATTACGTTCCAGGCTTAATGACAGTGCGATTGGTGCAACGTTTTTTTAAGATCACATTTCAAAAATTTGTGGCGATGCTTACACTTTTTTGTGATTTAAATAAATAAGATTTTCCTTTACTTTTTGTGTGTGTTATTTATATACTGTTATAATTTATAAGTTACAAATTATTTTTTGTGATATTTACACTCCCTAATAAAACTGGCAAATATAAAACAAAGAAACACCTGCATTTTCGTGCTTTTTCTAAAATTTTTAATACCGGTATTAATACCGGTATCCCAGTATTAAGATCTAAAAAATACCGAATACCGGTATTGAACTTTTGGTCCGATATTGCAATCCCTAATTAATTGTATTCTAAGAAGGAAACAATAGGTTTAAGATAGCTGAAATAGGTTATAAATACTTTAGATTCAAAATTATTTAAATATCTAAAAAAAATTCCGTCAAACGTTGCTCCGTACTTTTTTGTGCTTTCATTTCGATCATTTGAGATAATTAAATTGAATTTTGCTTTTAAAAAAATCTACTAAAGGCTTTGATTGGTTCTTTGAAAATCTACATTAAAATTTCTACTTAAAATCATAGGCAATTTGTTCAGAAGAGTTGATTCGGCTTCAGTGTCGGCAACTAAATTTTTGTAAATGAATTCGATTATTTTCTCTACACTTTGATTTGGGGAAATATAAATAGTAACCATTAGAATTATATGTCCATTTTCTGCTCAACATTTCGCTGCACAAATGTCTCCTATACATGACTCATTAAACCCAAATGCTTCAGTTGTATTGTTACCATTGTTTCGAGCGTTACAAACCCGAGCGTAACAATGCTTGGCTTTTTAAAACACATCATCAAAGTTCACTCTCCAGAAAAATGTGCCTGCAGTAGTTATCACTTCAAAAAAAGTATTGTTTAGTGTTGCCAATTAAAAAAATGAAATAACTTTCAGTTATTTGATGTATGTGAAAAAATGTTTATTATAGAGACACGAACAGGCAAAAGCATTCATTTTCATACTTTGTTATATATGATTTATCGGCAATAAAAACAAAGAATAAAGTGCTCCAAAAAATAGAAAATACTTTTTCTCATCTTATCCTGGTTCGTGAAAACTTTCTTCAAATTTTTATTGCTTATTTTAGTTCATTGGCTAATCTTCTTTTCTTTGGCACTTGTTACCAACTTCTGCAACACATTCCTGAAAAACAAATGTCACCACCATTTAACATATTCTTAAGAAATATTGCATTTACTATTTTTGAATTATTATTTAAAACCAAATCAATAAATAATAAAGAAATACGAAGTATTTACCTAATGCTAAGAATAAAAATAGATAAGAGCATACAATAATCTTTGTTAAATTCTCTGATATTTTACTAAAAATTAAAAATTGAAATGTTTCCACCAAAATATTGATCTTTGTTATGACAATATAAAAATGAGTACTGTTTTTTTTTCTCATTAAACTTATGTTCAGTAATGTTTAAAAGTAATTGTTAAAGAAAATATACTCATACTAACTCAAATTCAAGCTGGTTTTTCTTGACTATATTTTCCGACGTATTATTTTCTAAAACGTTGAATAAAATAAATTTTTGAATAAATATGTATAAAATAATAATTACCGAATAGATTCGCATTTCTTCTTCCTGCTCGTCTGTAAGGTCCTGAAAAATTTAGTATTATCTTTAAAATTCTTCATTGCAAATCATTTTTTTAAAATTATGAAATTAATGTACAAAATGTATATATTTTCACTTAAATGAATATGAAGTTATATGATTTTTATTTTATATTAAACTATATAAAGAATGCGAATTATTAAGGGGACACAGAGATTAATTGCCCAAAAATTGGTCAAAAATCAAATTTAATTTTCTTAGCCTAAATTTTTTTTTTATATACTTTTCAATAACCTCACAAATTTGAAAGTAAAAAAATTAAAAAAACGGAAATTATGATAGTTTACGTTGTTTTTTTACACCCCTATGGCAAATCAAAACATTAAACTTACTTATCTCAGAAAGAAAAAATAACTAGTTTGTCTTCATTTAAAATGCTAAGGCTTTTTTTTTATTGCGCCTAATGCTTTGAAATTTTTTACCTATTTCCAATAGTACATGTAAAAAAGTTGGAAGATTTTTGAACAAAGCAATATTTTTTTTTAAAATAATTAAACTCAGAATTTATACATTTTTAAGGAATTTTCAAAAGATTCATAAAAAGAAGATTGTAAGAAACCAATCACGTTAACGCAAAAACCCCTACCAACTTTTTTTTATACGTTTTTGTAAATCAAATTTCATGCGCGTATCTCAATTTTTGTAGGAGGAGTAGCATTTTAAAGCACTTCAAAAATTTCAAGTTTTTTTCTTAAAAAATTACATGGCTAGCCTTTTATGAAATTTTGAGCACAGAATATGTCTAACATAGTGTACATACATAGGAGAAAACCAAAAAAATATTAAAAATCCTTAAATTAAAAATTTTTGCTCAAATCGTACCATGTCCTCTTAAGTCAAGTTGGAAAAAATATGTAATGAATATATATGAGTGAATTAAGACTCTTACTACCTTTGTTAAGCTGGTGATACATTTATGAAGCTAAAAAAAAAAAAAAGAGATATAAAAACTGTATAAATAATCATATTTAAAATTTAAAATTTTCTTTTTATAATTTAAGGAAAAAGTAAGATCCTCTTTTTTAAAAACGGAAAAAAAGTTTTTTTCCATCACACCATTTAAAAATTAGAATTTTAATAATCTTTGTAAGAAGAAGGTTTATTTTCAATAAAAAAAAAATTTTGTTTAAGTATTTTATGTTGGTATAGATTTGTAGTAAAAGCGGCCATGTAGTATGATTATACGGCATGTAAAAGATCCCTAGAGTGTCTGATTGGCTTGGATGCTCTCGGCAAAATTAAATCCTAGTGCAGGTTTGCATCGTCAGATCTCAGGTGCCTCCCTCTACTGAGGAAACTGGGTGTCAAAATTACCTGCGGTGGTTGGTATCCGCCTTTATGGTGCCGCACTAAAAAGAGATACCAACTTCCGGGAAAGTACTAAGTCTGCAATGGTATAACACCAATCCGCAGCCCATTAGAAATAAAAAAAAAGATTTGTTTTAAAAAGAACGACTAAAAATATCTTTAAATTGTTTTTCCTGATTAAAAAGTTTTAGTTCTCCTTTCATTTAGTAAAGCTACTATTTGGTCCCCTCCCCCCTTGCTCGAAAGTAATCGAATACTTTTCATAGTAAAAAAGCGATTTGTTTCAAAATATGTTTGGAAGTAATTGTATATTTATTGTATTCCAAACTCTTTTATATTATTCTTTCCAAATTTATCCTATAATTTCAAGCCTATAATAACAATTAGAAAGCTAAATACAATAGAAAAGTAACATTTCGTTTGAGTAAATTGTTTTAAATGGTTTTAATGAAATTATGTGGAATACAAATTGAAAAACATTTCGTAAAAATGTGCTTCAGCTTAATACTACATGTTTATTTTACAAATTTTCCAAGATTACTATACTTTGTCCATTACTCTTTTTATCCGATGAGATTCTTTCTTTAGTAAAAAAATAATCCACAATTCTCAAAAGTTATTTTGTGTAATAACATAAATTTATTTATTACAATCACATTAGCAGCTTCAAATATTTGAAAATTTACAGCTTCACAGAGTTCATTGTGTTCGAACTGTGAATGTTGATACTTTTTAAATCGATAAATTCCACTTAGTATACGCTACCTTCTTTCGAGTCTCTTCATCTCTAAACATTTGTTCGTCTTTGGTACAATTTTCAGGTCCATTAAGAGATAAGGCATTCTTGCACATTTCATCAATATCTGCGACCTGAAAAAAATGCATGGCAAGTATTGAAGTAATATTTTAAAGAATATTAGTTTCATTTAAATACTCGTTTAAAGCGTAGCAAAAATTCTTCAAATCAAGCAAATAATTCTTGGGTTTAAATCTTCCTTTTTTCGCGCATTATCATCATTTTTTTGGATGATTGATTTATTCGACTCTAAAATTCCCAAAGTTTGGGAGGATAGGGTGCTAGCTCAGGTGTCGAATTGTCACTAACCGAGGTTCAAAATCAAAAATTCGTCTCCAGTAGTCTTCGTGTTGTTTTAGAGAGAAAAAAGTGAATGATATTAACGTCACACTATAAAGCTGAACGAGGGCTATTGACGATGGACCTCGTCATTTTGAATCACGGCCAAGTGACGAGGATGACACCTGAGTTGGCTCACCCTCTCCCTATTACCATACCAAACGAGCGGGAGGACTTTGAGGTGGACAGATTTAGCATGCATCAGCCCCTCTACACGACGGGACTTCATTGGAAAAAGACTCGAACCCGTCTACACGCCGTGCGAGTTCGTTATTATAACCACTAGGCCGCGGTATACAAGCATTCCCCACATCTGGGCTTGCCCTCCCTTTTAGTCTTAGATTTCTTCTTGAGAGATTTGAGCAGCCAATGAGAGTCACTATCCTCACACGCCATGGTCCAATCAGAGAGCGCCCACTCAGCTCTCAACCAAGTACCCAAAAAGCACCATGAACTTGGAACTTTTCCGAACTATTGGCTCGACCAATCAGAAGTTTCTACTCCCCAGCATGATAGCATCACAGTCGCTCCACATCTACTTTCCAGATATGGGATGAAGGCTCTCTTCGCAAGCCATATGCCCAGTGTATGCACCGTAGGTATACGAGTGACATTGGAGTCTTAAGGAGGATCTGGAATTCACCATGAACGCTCAGGCAGACCTGTAACATAACAAGGCAAAAAAGACTAATTTGAACGAACGGATGCACGAAGTAGAATATCAAGGTGAATTAAACGACAAAGACTATAAGGATCTAACCTTTTTAAACAAGATCATGACATATGATGAAATCTAGGGTTTTTTTTTTATTTTCAGTTAAAATGTGAAATTAATTATGGAAGTCTCCCTCCTCAGAGCTATCGAAAAAATTCAAGCAAAGGAAAATCATGGTGAAGGTTTTTTTTTTTATTCTGAAGGAAATGTTTTCTTAGAATTAATTTCCGAGGGCAGAACACATGAAAAAAAGAGCGTTATCAAGATATTTTAAATTGTTTAAGGGACTCCATTCAATCGTAAATGACCTTAGATGGGGCAATGGTGCCTCCCGCATGATAATGAAGCAACACATCGGTTCCAGATGGTCTCAGAGTATTTCACCAATGCTGATTCCAAAGTGCTTCTATAACCCACCTGTTCTCTAGACATAGTTCCCTGAGAGTTTTAATAATTTCCATCTTTAAAAAAATCTGCAGGGGTGTCGTTTGTGTAGTCAGCTGAGATAAAAGCAGCATCTCAGGAGGCCTTATGGATGATTACAAAACATAACTTTGAAAAGTACCAAGAAGACAAGGACGAGCTTTCATTAAATGATTGTATCTATGTTGGTAGAAGTGTAATGCCACTCAAGAGGAATTTTTTGAAAGTGGCTTTGTATCAGTATCTTAAAACCTTTAAGGCGAAGTCTATTACGTGAAAACCCCGTAATTTTGCATTCTACCTCAAGTATATCCGAATAATGAAAGGTACTTTTTATAATTGTCCTTTCTCTTATAAATTCAGTAATTATACAAATAACTCAAACTCAGTGGCGCAACAGCCAATGAGGGCCAGAGCCTACAGTGCCCATCTAGTATACGTGACCAGTGGGCGCTAAAGTGCATGAGCGGATGTCCAATCAGGTGGTCAGTCTGAAGCTAGACTCCCAGTGTTTAAGTCCCCAAGCAAGCTTGGTACTTCGGATGCCCAATCAGGTGGTCAGTCTGAAGCGAGACTTCCATTGTTTAAGTCCCCAAGCAAGCTTGGTACTTATTTATCGACCCACTGCAGTAAGTATGAAAGGCTGAGTTGACCTTGCCCAGCCGGGAATAGAGCCCGGACCTGTTGTGTGGAAGCATGATACACTACCCCTTGACAACTGGGGCTTAATTATGCGAATAACTATTATTTAACATCTTATTTAACATCCATCATCTTGTTTATTTAAATTACACTAACAGAATTGAAATTGATATCGAAAATTTTACGTATCTTGACACGAAATTTCGTATCGTGTAATCTTTAGTGCAACATTTGATGGGTTTTCTTACTTCCAAACACCTATTAATGAAATTGCCGTGTATTATTATTACCTGCAAAGTTTTCTATCAAACATATTTCTATTAATATTTAAATTATTTTAGTCATTATGAAAATAGGTTATCGGAAAAAATTTTACATTATGAAGCCCTCAAGAAAGCATAATATTTTTATCATTACATTTATTCGTAACAAGTTTCGTGCAATTGTAATCCCCTAATATCAAATTTCTAAGCCTAATTTATATTCTTAATTGTTCCATTAAGAATTTCACAATTGCAATAAATAGATCTTTAATAATTATTTTCGCAATTCTTATCACGCATATAAAAAGTTTAAATTGTAGTTAATCACTCAAAGAGTGACTGACAATGATTTCAGCAGTATAAATATATATGTTCTTTATTTTTTATTCAATTTTGCATCATTAATACACACTCACATGAAATATAGAAAGAAAATGTATTTAAATATATGCACATACCGGCTAGCTAAATATTTATTACAATCGAAGAACTCGTCACACAAAGATTGATTTTCCGCTAAAATACAACAAAATATATTTCATAAAAAAAAATTTTTAGGTAAAACCACAAATAATTTTGAAGGAAGAATGAAAAGAAAAAAATATATTTATTACCCTCATATAAAATTTTGTTTCTATTAATTACTTTAACCCTTTCGTGGATCTTGGGAAGATAATTTCCCATCTAACATGATCTTACAAAATACACTCGTGGGAAGCGCATAACCCATTGTAACAGTGCTTCTCAAGCTTTCAATACTTGCGACCCGATATTCAATCATAATTTTCCTAGCGCCCCCTTCCATTCAATAACAATTATTGAATTCGAAAATACGATATTTTGATGCTAAAGCTACCATACGACTTTAACTTCTTAAAGTCGCTGGGTATATAAACGTCTCACTCAGGCAGTGCGTAAATTTCTCGGACGTATACATACGTCTTTTAAAAAATACGATCTATTCTGATCACTCCTGTTCATAAAATTATTCCGAAAGGTTTTGTAATGAAACAAAATGATTTTGATAGTGTTTGTGAAGGATATATTTATTTCAGAGGATTTGTTTATTTATTTCCTTTATTGTCCCTCCAATACACCACATATGCGTGCATACGTGCAAAACGGTGGCAATGGGAAACGAATCACGTAATTTTCAATCGGCAATTAAGGAATTAATTAAAACCATACAAATTATCAATATAAGTGTTAATTTTTGCATATAATTTTATATGTGATAAGCCTGTTGGTTCTCTGGTAATTATTAAATTTGTTCTTAACCGAGTATTACTAAATTAGTGATAAAATACATTGTGCAGCACTGAAACATTTATATGCATATTATATCAGTGTAAATATTTTTTTAAAAATTTTTCTTATGTGAGAATGTATTTTGTTTGTTTACTTTCAATAAATTAATAATTTTTTAAATATACCATTGTTTTCGACTTTTCAATATGTTCGCACTCTCCTCCTATGGTCATCACCTCCCAGGGGGGCACGCCCTATAGTTTTGAGAAGTGTTGCATTATAATATATATCAGCTTTTCTATTATAACGATGGGAAAACTAATTCCTGCTTTAGTTTTGTGCTACTACACATAATCCAGCGATTATGACATTTGTAAATCAGACAAAAAAAGCTGGTACTAAAGAAGAAATATTTTCTCCAAAAGCTGTCGCTGTATAGAACAATGTCATGGGAAGGGTTGATCGCTTCGATCGAAGAAAAGAAAGATACTAATTAAGAAGAAGATATGTAAAATGGTGGCATCGTATCTTTTTTTTTTCTTATTAACCTTGCCATCATAATTAATTTCATACTGTGGTAAGTGAACAAAAGAATCAAAAGTTTGGACAACTAACATTCTGTATAGTATTAGCTAATCATTTAATAGACAAATGTTCCTCAAGAAAAAAAAGGACGTCATGCAAGCTTCCAATTAAAGTGTGATAGTTCTGCATGATGTGAAATTGGCCGGTGTGGGAAATCATATGCCAAAGATGATTTCCAACTACAGGCAATGTTCGAAATGTAGCAGAAAAGGACAAAAAAAGAAGACCCTCTTCATGTGTGCAGAATGTGATGTTCCCTTGAACATTGCAACGTGATTATCATAAATAATCACCAATAAACTTAATTTTTTTATAACGTTGTATGGTTTCATGGGAAGTATTCTTACCACCCCTAAAATTTAAATTTAAACACCAAAGTCGGCAAAATAAAATACATTTCCTTAAGGTATCCGACTACGTTCGGAACCGTGATTTTAAAAAAGTGCATATATGGATAATTTTCGTGTATTTAGTGGCACTCAGATTAGAATACATGCATAAAATTGTTTTAAGGACATTTTGACAAAAAAAATTATTTAAATACAATATTTTGGCAAAAATTTAACTTAGAATAATCTTTTTTCAAAATGTTCTCCTTTTGTGAAAAATGCTTCTATTATAATAATATTTTGCCTGTATATGGCTAAGTCCTCTCTACAGAGGCTTAACTAGAATTTTTGAAAAATTCACGTTATTTTCAGAGTTACTACCAATTGAAATAATTATTGGCGTTTTTTTTTCCTTAAAACTGCTCCCCTCTGTTGTCGTAAAATATGAATCAACCCACTTCTAAATTATATATTTAAAAAAATCTAGTTGATCCTCTGTAGAGAGGTTTGAGCTATAGACAGGCGAAATATTATTATAATAGAAGCATTTTTCACAAAAGAAGAACATTTCGAACAAAAATTATTCTAAGTTAATTTTTTGCCAAAATATTGTATTTAAATAATTTTTTGTCAAAATGTCCTTAAAATAATTTTATACATGTATTCTAATCTATGTGACACTAAATATCATGAAAATTATCCATTTTTGCACTTTTGCAAAATCTTGGTTCCTAACGTAGACAGATACCTTAAAAGCTATTGTTTAATTATTAATAAAACATAAAAAACTGCGAGAAATTGAAAAGAGAATTAAATGGCTCACGGAAGTGTTAAACGAAGTAAAAAAAAAAACATTCTTAAGTTTTTGTGATTATGAAAATGAGTTATTTTCAATTACAGAATAAAAAAATATTAATTACTTGAAAAATTACGGAAATAAAAATAAGTGGTAAAGATTCCCTGCAAAACAACTATGACTGATTATAAGTTCTAGAACTTTCATTGTCAAAGTTACGGTTTTTTGGTAACTTTCAGACAAACTAGAAATTTTAACTGTTTTATGCATAAAATAATAATGGATAGAAGATGAATAAATATGTTTTTTATAACTAAAATTGTAATTATATATAATCTCCACTACTTCAGACTAATCAAAGGTTCAAAATTCCGAAATTTTGAAACAGGATTAAAAAAAAAGTATTTTTAATTACTTAAGACTGCACAATACCCCAAAAAAGGCGAAAATTTCGAAAAAATTGTTTTTTGCATTTTCTTGTGGCCCATATTATTGAAAAACTTGCCACCAAATTTCAAATCTGATAACCAATTAGTTTTAAGATATTTTAAGTTTCCTGTAATTAGGTTTTAGTTTCATTTTAGAGTATTTTTCCATCCTTACATTGAATCAATTGAAATTTTTTTGAGCATAATGAACTCTTTCAATGAGAAACAGTTATTCACTTCAGTTTTTATTACTAATGTCATTTCTGTTTGCTTATGTCTTAAGTTTTCATAGTTACTTAATTAAGATAGATTTCAAGGTCAATCTTTGTTTTTACAAATAGTTTATATAATTTAAAAGCTTTTTCATCAATTTTTTTCCTCTTAAGAAAATGTGAGGCCAAAACTTTTTCAGGTTGCTATGAGAAGTAATATTTGGAAGAGATGGAATACTATTAAAAATGATGTATCTAAAAACCAGCCCTCCACTAATAAATACTGCAGTTAGACTTCCGAATACAAGTACTTTTGAATGTAAGTATTGAAAATCAAGTTGAATACATACATAATTGTAGTAAAATGCTTTATAGTAAACATATTGTAGTCCTATATTATTGTATTTTAAAGTCGTGCAACAAAAACTAGAACTTGCTAACTCCACCCATTGAAAACTGAAAAAATTAAATTTTATGTAGAAGCGCGGCAAGTTCTAACTTTAGTATCATTATTATTTTATACATAAATGCTTTGTGTTTCAAAACTTTAGTAAAGATTTTAAGTTTAGATTAAGCGGAAAAACATGTCGTGTCGTGACAAATGCTATCAATATTATGCAAAACTATATTTTGCATTAAAAAAAAATATTTTGTGTCATATTTAACTCAAGTAATGTTTTAAAGTATAACATAAGTTGGAAAATAACATATTAAAGAATTAGAGCTTTACAGACATTTTTAGATTTTCCTTTATGATTTTACAAATTTTCAACGTGTTTTTCTCAGACTTTTAATTTTGTAGATGTAAGTGTTTTTAATCCCTGAAGATTTTTTCTGTTCAAGGCAGAATCTTGAATTTTTTTGTAAATTTGTATTTTTTGTCAAAATGCTGAAGTTAATATTAAAAAATCGTCGTGATTTTTCCAGGTTTAGCTATAAAAATAATTATTAAAAATAAAAATGGGAAGATTTTTTTTCAAATGCATACTAACGTTTGTTTCCAATAATCTAAGAATTATATAAATCACTTAAAATAACTAAAAAAAAATTAAAAATTGAGTATTTTATAAAAATTTCAAAATGTTTTAATTTTTTAAAATTGTAAAATAATGGTAGGTTAAACTGACTTTACTTTCTGAATCAACTTAATAATAAAAAAGGAAAGGAAAACATAAATTAGTTTTACTATAGAAATTTTTTAAAGGGTGCTGTAGCCATAAGCGGTGAATTTTTTTGCCCAAAATGTTCCTAAAAATGGCACATTTTTTTATTGCATATAACGAAGCATAATACTCAACACTAAAATAGGAAAACGGAAGAGAATCTTATTTTAATTTTCAATTTTAAAGTTTTCACACTATTTTTTATTTCATTGTAGAGTACACAAAACCCCCTAAATGTTTACTTTTTATAAGTATACTATGCATGCTATATGAAGAATGTTTCATATATCACGAAAGAATTTCTCTCATGCATACAAAATATTTCATGTTCGTACTTCTTTTTCAAATGGATGAGAAATGTGTGTGCATAAATATAATGTAATACTAAGTTTTTCATTACAATGGGTACAGGGATAATATTGGCTTTTTAGGACTATCTTTCGATTTTCATTTCTTTTCAACAAAAAATTGCACATTGGCTTACCTATCCCTGTTCTTTATCGAATATTTTCGGGAATCATAATTTCAAGAGAGCATTCGATGAAAAATTCCAGCACTAACACTAATAATCTCACTATAAGAATTAAAAATATGTGCAAATCAAAGATGTACCAGTAAACCATTTAAGGAATTAATCTACTTCTACTTTAATAAAATGATAGTGATCAAATATGATTCTATATACATTTCTCCCAATTTTGATATATTTTTTAAATCTTTCATCTATATAATACTAATAAATTTCAATGTCAAGGTAAAAATTACCAATTCTCCCTAAAAAGGGATTAATTTGATGAAACAGTAAACCATTATTTTAAAGATAAATTTATGCGAATGTTTTAAGAAACGCAAACTTCAGCTACAGATTCTTCTATTACGGATCCATCATAAATTCCCTATTGCTGGCATTTTATGAAAAGAGTTTTATTTTCTGATAAAACAAACCACATTAATTACGATTTAATGGGAGTTGGAAACCCTTCTCTCTCTATACCGACAATGTTAAATTGGCTGTTTTCAATGTACCTTTTCTCAAAATCTGTTATATGTAGACGCTTAAAATTTTTCATGCAATTAGAGGGCACCTTTCACATTATACTGAAATGAGCTTTTAGCTAATTTTGAATTTTTTCATAATTTATGAAATATTTTATGAAACTTTTCGAAATGTAACCCATTTTTTACATAAAAAAATTAGTAAAAAATACATTTTTGAGTTTTTTTACAAAAACTCATTTTAGTATATATTAGCTATCAATATAAATATATCATATAAGTTTTACATGCCTGGGAACAGTAGTTTCTCAGAAAAGGAACATCGAACATCAAAATTTACGTTTCGAGATAAATTGATTTTAATGTATTCAGTGAGGCTTCTAATCGGCTTGGAAATAAAATGCTCAATTTACAATACAAGATACAGGTTTTGGTTTATATCAGACTTTCAAATTTTAAGCAAAACCAAGTACTTTGTTTACACTTTTCGCCATTCAAATGAGCGGGGCCCAGTTTCGACTATTATTTAAAAACAGGTTTAAAGGACTTTTAATTACCCTTGAGCTTATAGTGAGGTATTTTTAGAAAGGTTAAAATCTATACAATCTGAAAATGTACAAATCTCAAATTATCAAAAAAATCATATTTTAACTTTCCAACACTTCTTAATTGTAGAATAATGGTTTATTTGCAGAATTTCAAATAATCTGAGCCACCTCTTGATTTAAAAGGACAGGGCTAGAATTTCTAAAACGGAAGTATAACCCTCAACCTTCATCATCAAAACTAATTTATAAAAAACCCGTTTTAGCATATCTCTCTTCAAAAAGAGAAACATGCTTTCCTAATTTCAAGTCTGGGGATCTGAAAGTTAAAGCAAAAATGTGTAAACGTGTAATGTACGAGGGCTGTTCAATAAGTAATGATACTAAAATTGTAAAAAAAAAAAAAAACGGAATACCTTTAATCGTCATCCTTTACATGGTTTTTTTTCAAAATAATTTCCGTGGCACGTAATGCATTTATCCCAAAGTTCTGCCCACTTCTTAAAAACATGTAAAATCCTTTTTGTGAGAGCTGTTTCAAAACCACCTCCCAGCATTTATACATGCTTTGTTGCTTGCAAAACGTTTGCTTCGTATTGATTTCTTAAGTTGATGAAACAGCCAGAAATCGCATGGGGTGAGATCATGACTGTATGGTGGGTGTGGTAAAATCTCTACGAAACATCTAGTACGCAACGAGCAATATGTGATCGGGCATTGTCATGGTGCAATAGGAAGTCATTTCGAAGCAATGGACGATTTCGTTTAATGTGCTGCATCATTGTTCGCAGGACATTCGTGTAGTGCGATTCGTTTAAGGTAGTACCGGGTTCAACAGCACTGTTGATACACAATTCCTTCATAATAAAAGAATTATGGTCATAAGATTTCCACCTGATTCCACAGTTTTTGCTTTCTTGAGAGTAAGTGAAGTTGGATGTTTCCATTCATTGCTTTGTTGTTTTATGGTTGGATCATAGTAATACAACCAAGCTTCTGCTGTGCTGTGATAAAGCGTTTAAAGATATCGCTGCCTTCTTGCTCCAGTCTTTAATCATATCGTATCATATCAAAGGTCTCAGATGCAGATTTTTTCTTCCCTTTCGACAAATGGGTGCCTCTCGTAGGCTCCCACAATCACGCTTCAGTTCGATCACGTGATACTCAAGAATACGAGTCTGTACACGCCATCTATCGGTAGTTTGTGTTAATACAGACAACAAAGTTTTCTTATGCCACAGAACTTAACATTCCGATGAGTGGTTTTGTGGCAGTAAAATTAGTCTTATTACTTATTGAACAGCCTACCTATTTATCAACGTCACCTTAAACCCTAAAAACATCTTTTGGAGGTCAATTTCTGCAAAACAGTTCTCAGCAAATTTCTAATCACCGAAAGAAACATATTTATCAAATTTCAATTCTGTATTCTAATAGTTCAAAAATGAAATTTTTTATTTATTACACACTATCTTTTACCCTTAGCAACATCCTTTAACCCCCGATCACTCCCTCGGGGTGTTATGTACACCCCAGCAACAAGAAAATCCTCCCAGGATTCTAAAAAGAATGCGCAGAACCACTATTTTTTCCGTAGTTGCACATTTTAGGACATTGAACCTTCAGGCTTGATGCAATCCTCTTTCTCGAACGATTGGAATGTAATGACCTTCAAAAGTTTATCTGGGGGGCTGAGAACTCTAGCGAAGTCTGCTCTATATAGTCCATATAGTCTGCTGTGAATGTTTGGAAAATGATTAAAATATTATTTTTCTATATACTTTTTACTATCATTATCTCATTAATTATAAAGTATATTTATTACTTTATATGTTTTACTGGTTTATGAAAAAATATAAAATTATGTGTTTTAAAATGAAAATGTTGTATGTTTAGTTTAAGTTAATGTGTTAGTCTCATTTGTTTGCAATAAATTTAATAATTTTATTTGTATAATACAAAAAACATCTTGTACTTTATAAATATGTATCGTAATGACTTAATTTTATTTTCATAAATAAATACACGTGTTAAAATTTGGGGGTGTTCTCTACATCCCGCGAGTAACGACGGTAGCAAAAACAGGCGCGAGTGACGGCGGGTTAAAAGTCAATTTCGAATAAATCCTTTCTTAGCACATCTACATTCAACAAAAAAAAACATGCTTACTAAATTTCAAGTCTGTAGGTATTATATTTCATGATATTTTGTCATGAGTGAGTCTCTTTTCTCCGTTATATTTATAGGTAATACAGAATTATATAGAATTTACGAAATTAAACTTGATACATTTTTTTTAAACAATACAAACTAAAATTTGGAGTATTATATTTATCTGGTTCAATTTTCGAATATTTTTGACCCAATTTTTAAGCTTTTCAAACTATTGTACTCTTAGCACTTGGAATTGTTTATTAAATCAACATTTTTATTCTAATCCAGAGAATAGTAATTACACAAGAATTTTATTGCCTAGATACTAGGACGTATATATTATTATTCAAAACATATTAGTATGAGTAACAAATAAATCATACTTATACATATAAAATAGATACAATTTTAAGAAATACTTACATGTGGCGATGCAATTCATGTTTGATAAATAGTTATCATTTACAGATTGAGCAGAAATGACCACTGCAAACAATAATGCTCCAAGAAGAACTGGAATACCACCAACATACATTATCTCTCCTGAACAAGAAAAAAATTCGAAGGAAAAAGGAAGATAAAGGCAGGTTTTATGGATAGGTGTCACAAGTTGTAGTCCTTTTATACATTAACTAATTGCTGAGTCATGAATTTATTTAAAATGAGTAATATGTTTCGAAAATGGATCAAAATTTAAAATCTTAAGTTTGCGAATTTTTGATACAATCCATAATAAACAAATAAATCATTGGAGTTCTGTTTATGAATTCATAAACAGAACTCTGATTCATAATGAAACCAAATCGTCGACAAATTGATTAACAATTGTTCAAAATTGAGCAACAAAATTTTCGCATTTATAGGTAGTTTAAAATAATATATATATATATATATATATCTTTGTGCGTGCATTTTTTATTACCGCTTGGAAACATTTAGCATAGTGAAAGGTTGCATTTCAAAAAATAAAGTAAATGGCTCCGTATAATTATTTATAATTAAAAAAAAAGTATAATGGAATTATTTCAATTTTGTATGAATCTTATTTCACTCTATATAAATATTTAAACTGAAATTTATTTAGAAAATAATGTATTTTAAAAAGTGCTGACATAAGTTTTCTCAACAAATATTTAACAATAATATAGCCAGTATCGTAAAGATTATGGTCAGGATAAAAAAAGAATGTTTCGTTGAAACACACAATTTGGGGAATTAATTTTATAAGACATAACTGATCATGATAATTCCTTCTAAACACAAACATTTACTTTTCTCATTTCTTATTAAACTTTTCATATCTCTATTTTTTACAAATCTATACTTGAAAAGTGAAAGCAAAGCAATTTTTCATAATCTTACAGAAGTATTTTGAAACATAGTTTGCAGTGCTTTCAACCTCTGTAAGAAGAGATACTTTTTTCAAATATAGTCAAATCGGTAAATTTTTCGCCTCACTATTAAAAAAATCAGGGAATTAGTTGTGGTTAAAAATTCATTTATTGCACAAAAAAAGAGTTGCTTCATTAAAAAAAATACTAAGACAATCGTATCTATTTTTTTTCTCTCCTTATTTTGTGTGAACTTTTCATGGAATTTTCCATTATTCTAAATTTTCTTACGAATTCCACGAAATTAATAGAAATGGAGAGCATTTTATTTTTAAAATTGAAATATTTTGTGAAGATGAATTATTTTTAAATTATGAAGAATATTGAAATTCGCTTTCATTTTAATTATAATATTTTCCTATATTATCAAGTCATAACTGTTGAAGGAATATAATAACTGAAAAAATGAATAATGTGATTTACACGATCTCATTATACCAAGGAAAAGAAGTGCAACTTCGAGTATCAAAAACAAACACAATTGTGTAACATTATAGTCTTGTAAATAGTTGTGTCATGTTATTATTCGCATTACCTTACTATCTCTCATTTTATATATAGTGTAAACATCTTATCATAAGTATAGTTATTATCCACATAGTCAAAAGTGTATTTCATGCTATAAAATAACGTTTAAGTTATCCGACTACGTTCGGAAACGTGATTTTAAAAAAGCGCATAAATGGATAATTTTCATGATATTTAGTGTCACATAGATTAGAATACATGTATAAAATTGTTTTAAGGGCAAAAAAAGTATTTAAAATCAATATTTCGGCAAAAAAAAAAAGAACTTAGAATAACCTTTTTTCAAACTGTTCTCCTTTTGTGAAAAATGTTTCTATTATAATTATATTTTGCCTGTACATAGCTCAGACCTCTGTACAGAGGTTCAAATATGATTTTTGAAAAATTCACACTATTTTCAAAGTTACAACCATTTTAAATAATTATCGGCGTTATTTTCTTAAAATTTCTCCCCTCTGTTGTACTAAAACATGATAAACCCACTTCTAAGTTATATATTTCAAACATACTAGTTGAGCCTCTGTACAGAGGTCTGAGCTTTATACAGAAAAATATTATCATAATACATTGCTGGCCACCGTAAATGCAACACCAAGAAAGACAAAAGATAGCACAACAAAATTTATTTTGTAGATAACATGTTGACCAAGTATCAAATGATTAAATTTATAGAATTCTGTGAAGTGTGGTTCCTGCCAGAATCAGTAGCTACCATTGTTGGAGATCACCGCTGCCACACGCCTCGGCATTGATTCAAAGAGACTTTGGCTGTGTTCTAGGGGTACAGAAGACCAAACAGCTTCCACACGTTGCCAAAGTTGTTCTGATGTGGCTGCTGGGGGTGTAGTATGGGTGAATCGTTTAGCAACCATGGACCACATGTTTTCTATCGGCGAAAGATCCGAGAGCGAGCCGGCTAGGGAAGCCATTCACTCTGGTGATTGACGAAGAACCTTTGAACAATGCGTGCCACGTGTAGTCAAGCATCATCCTGTTGAAATATGGCTGTGGCCAAGCCCTGAAGGTAAGGAATGACAACTGGCTCCAACACCTCTGAGATGTAGCGCTGGGTGTTTAAAGTACCGGCAATGCGTACTAGAGGAGTGCGAGAGTGATATCCAATAGCGCCACATACAATAATACCCGGCGCAGGACCACTGGGGCGGTGCATTACGCAGCTGTGCAGCATCCTCTCTGACCCTCTCTCGAATCTGACCATCGTGGTGTTGCAGACAGATGCACGATTCATCAATAAAGACAACTTCATTCCATTCTGTCGCCCACATCCTTCTTTCATCGCACCATTGGCAGCTGAGGCGTCTGTGGTTCTGCGTCAAGTGTAGACCAAGCAATGGACGTCTTGCGGATAGTCCACTCTGCTGTAAACCGCGTCGAATGGTACGCGCAGACACTGAATGATGTGTTACAGACTCAATGTGCTGTGCTATGGTTCGTGATGTGACTTAGCGATGCTTCACTGCCACGTGCACAATTTGCCTGTCCTCACGTGAAGTGCTGCACTGAGGTGGATGCGATCGACCACGTTGGTCTGTCGTACTATCCTGCATCCATTGGGCACATATCCACACTAGAACACGACTACTGATTTTCCTGAAAGATAATCCACAATCTCGGTAAGCCACTATCCTTCCTCTGTCGAACTCGGATATTTGTTCAAAAGCTGATAGCTGTCTTCTACGAAAAATAACTGATCGTTTTTTGAAAAACCACAAGAAAAACACAATTGCCGAGCTTGAAATCGTCGAAATCTCCAAGCCTTAAATAGCGCTTTGAGGTGGCGCCACAGGCGCGCGTGATGTGTATCTGCGCTGAAATTCTAATCATTTGCATATCACAACTCCGCTAATGCATGTTGTAAATTTCATGTTATTCGCGTGCTTCCTTCAGAGTATTGCATTTACCGTGGCCAGCAGTGTAGAAGCATTTTTCACAAAAGGAGAATATTTTGAAAATGGATCATTCTATGTTTATTTTTTGTCAAAATATTGTGCTTAAATAATTTGTTATTGTAATACTATTCTTAAAACAATTTTTTATACATTTTCTAATCTCTGTGACACTAAATATCATAAATATTATCCATTTACATGCTTTTGCAAAATCACGTTTCCGAAAGTAGTCGGATACCTTAATGCATTTTATCAGGATAAGAACTGGGGGTTTTTTACTTGAGATAACAAAGACGAGTAGCATTCGAGAAAATATTATAATTTTCGCTTGTTCCCTTATTTTAGCGTCTATACGATCATCAAAACGAAGGGGCTATACCAAACACAATTTAAGGTAAAGAGACGATTTAAGGTTATTAAAGTTTTTAAAGTAGTGCGCGTAGCAAGAAAAAAATATTTTTTTTAACCTTTGTAAAAGAATAAAGCAGTTTCAGAAATTTAAAAATTGTGCATCTTTTTGGTCAATTAATGATATTGATTAGTGATTCTACCGGATGTATTCGATACTTTTATTTGCTACTATTACAACTTGAAAACATTTCTATTTTTTACTGTGATTTGAATAAAATTTTTAAATGTGTTTTTGATAATCTTATTTCCTTTTTAATTGCAATTTACATATTAAAAAAGCATTGTTATATCTACAGTATTATATGTTCTTTTTCAATTTCTACAATTAGTTCACTCTCTCCATATATACACTCACTTCCAAAAGCTAAGCACGGAGAGAAAAATGCTAATTTCAGGAAACCAATCAGAATTGAAGAGGATGCAATTCACTGCAGAGGTAGATGGAAGTATGTAAATATGTCACGTAACAGCCAATTGTGCTTTCATGTCAAGAAATATGCAAAAGGGCCGTTTTATTAGAAGCCAGCTTTATGAAAGATTACAGAAGTTGATTGTGTAAGTGCTGATAGAAGGTGTTTAAAACTTTCGTACACAATTTGTTTTCAAGACATGCGTGTTTTTATGACTTCCAGAAAACGAATGGAAGATTCTGAGAGCTGGCGTGCTGTGGGGCGCATTGAAGCAGGGCAGCCGATCACAGATGTTGCTCTTTTCTTCGGCGTTCATCATTCTGTAATTTCACGTTGATGAAACAATTCCAAACCACACAGACAGTTTTCTGAAGTCCCGTAGGCTGTCACCCAAGGGTTACTACCCCACGGAAGATCGATATATTGCTACTGTAGCCAAGCGGAATCGCAGAGCAACCTCCACACGGTGACATCTATGGTTACAGCGTCCATTGGCAAGGCTATATCTGTAGCTACTGTACACCGAAGATTACATATGAATGGACTGTATGCCCGGGTACCTCGAGCTTGTGTTCCTCTATCCGTCCAATCAAGAGGGGCACGATTAAAGTGGTGCTTGGAACTTGCCAATTGGACTGTGTCTGCCTGGGGCAATGTCATTTTTACTGCTGAGTCAAGATTTGCTCTAGAGCCAGGTGACAAGCGTATAAGGATATGACGTAAACAAGGAATCATGCAATCAGCCCCAAAAACATCACCGAACATTACGCATTCCGAGGCGGAAACATTATGTTATGGGCAGGGATTTCATTAGGATACCACACCGACCTGCACATCTTTAAAAGGGGTTCTGTGACGGTTGTCCGGTATCGAGATGAAGTCCTAGAACACTTTGTGAGATTGTACACTGCAGAAATTGGTACTACTTTTGTTTTAATGGACGATAACGCACGTCCCTATAGAGCTGACATCGTCGATGACTACCTGGAGAGAGAAGAGATTGCGCGTGTGGCGTGGCCAGCATATTCGCCCGACCTTAATACCATTGAAAATCTTTGGGATGCTCTCGGCCGTGAAGTATCTTCACGTTTCCCTCCTCCAGCCACTCTTACTGAGCTGGAAACTGCTCAACAAGAAGAATAGCGATTGCTTAATTCTGCGGTGGTTGACCACCTAATTGAAAGCATGGTCAGAAGGTGTAAACTTTACATACATATGAGGGAGGATCACATACCCTATTAATCTCCTTTTTTTCATTTTATGCAGTTTATTTTCACTTTATTCATAATTCTGTTTAAGTCTCCAGTATGACATTATCTGATAACTTACAAAAATTTAATATTGTTTTCATTTCCGTATACAATTATTGATTTTGTTTTATGTATAAATATATATGCTTCTTTACTGCCAAATTTTGTGTCAATCAAATAAGTATTTGTTGAATTTTTTTGCAATTTACATCTTCGTGCTTAATTTTTGGAAGTGAGTGTATATATATATATACGAGTATATAGTAGAACGTCGTTTATCCGAACGTTTATTATTCGGAGCGTCAAATATCCGAACTAGTTTTTTTGTCAACTATATCTACTGTATATGATACGATTTCGAACAGTGCGTTTTCGAAAGAGTGGAGCCTGAAAAACGCATGGAATAATATGTGGCCAGATTTAGAAGGCGAAAAAGAATTCAGTGATGACCACAGTGTCGAGATCACCGACTTCGTCCAATCGATCCTAGGATTTCAAGAATGCGATGAAGAATATTTAGGAACCTGGATGACATTTGATGCAGAAAACTATGGATTTCAAATGCTAAATGATGACGAGATTGTGATTTCCGTGCAAAAGAACCCGGGACCCAAGACGATGAAACGGATGAAGAGGGAGGACAACAAAAAAGGGAAAAGTAGCTAGGTTCATAAAATTTCCCCAACGCGTTTTTCGCGTTAGAGGCAACTAGGGAGGGCCGAACAACAATCAGAGGCTGCCCCACTCAACTACTGCTGCTCAAGAGAATCAGGGGACCCTGCAGCAAAAAAAGGGAATTTGGGGGGGAATAGTACAGCGAAGAAAAAAAGGAATTTTCCACAAAAAAAGGTAAAATTGCGACAATTTTCGCCCCCGTTTTTCTTCAAGCACTTTTTCCCAAACATGTGATCATTTTCAAATTCATTATTTTCCATTTTTTAAAATGCATGAATTGATCGGGTTTTGGGTTTAAATTCCGGGAAACAATCGCGTATCCGAATGGCGTCCGGTCCTTTTTGGGTTTTGGGAAAACGACGTTCTACTGTATATATATATATATATATATATATATATTGTTCAAATTTTCAATCTTTAAATTAAAAATGTTTTTATTCATCCACTGAAGTTCAAAATGCTTTTTTAAACTTGTAGTAGATGAAAATTGATGTTAATACAGTTTTTTCAAATATTAATTCATGAATTTTTAACTTAATGTTTTAATTTCAAATTTATTCTGAGTTATTTTTTACGAAGTTAGATTTACCTGTAACAGATGGCACCAGTAAGTTTTTCTAACGAAATAGAAATTGACTTAATTTTTTTTTATATTGTGGGTTCCTTACTTTGTCCGTACTGTAACACAAAATTTATCCTTTATTTAAAAGCCCCCTTTAAAAAAATTTTAAAAAGAGTCCTTTTTTTTTGTTAGGAAATTTATATGTTGCTCTAATAAATAATTTTCCTTTTTTACAAAAAATGCATACAAATCTTATTAGTTTAAATGAAATTTAAAACTTTTTTTCATATAACTGTGAAAAATTTTTAACCCTCGTGCCCCATGGGACACAAACCCCCTTCTAAAAAGTATTTTAGTGGCCATTCATTTGGAACTGATTCAATTTTATGAAAAATTGTTTTCCCCCGTTTTAGTAAAAGAAAACGTTTTTATTTTTCTGTTTTTTAACATTTAAAGAATTTTATTATAGTTAAAATACATTTGAGATATAAAATTTTTTTAAAAAAGACAATTTTCAAAAAATTTTTTTGTATCTTTTTAAAAAATTTTAAATATAAAATATCTGAATATGCATAAAAAAACTCAGACGTTTTCGAAGAACAGGTAGATTTTTTTTTAAAAAGCAAAAACATTTTTTAAATTGGGTTTCCTTTTTAAAATTTTTGAAAACCCATGCATAAAAAAAATCCGCAAAAACCATCGCTTTTCCCAATTTTCAGTTGTGGGCTTGTATAAAAACAAACCCTTTTTTTCTTTTTTAAATTTCCTGGATACATTCTTTTTTAATAGTAGTGGGCCCGCGCATCATTTTAAAAGATGGGGCTCGTGGGGTTTATTGATATGACCCCCGAGGGTTTTTGTTGGGAAAACCAAAATATAACTGATGGAGGGTTTTTGGGTTTTTTCAAAACTTAACAAAAGGGAAGAGTAAATTAAGTCGCAATGTTCAAACTCCCCGAGGGCTTTTGGGGCAAAACCAAGTAAATTTTGGGAAACCCTAGTTAAGGTGACGCTCAATTTTTTAAATGTCTTTTTCGTCTATATAAGACATTTTTTTTTTCAAAAAATTTTTTAGTTTGAACAGTTTCTTTTCCCAAAAAATTTTTCTTTTTTCCCAAGCAAAATTGAAAAAAATTATAGTGGGTTTTAAAAAACATCACTCTATGCAAAAAAGGGGGTAAGAAAAACTTTTAAATTTAGTTTTTCTCAAAAAATTTTGTTTTAAAAAAAACTTTTTTACCAGATACATGATATTTTTAAGAACCAAACCAGATAACGTTTTGAAATTTTGTGGGAATGTTTATTATTTCTATTTTTTTATAAGGTGAACTTTTAAATTTTGTTTTAAATATTTGTTTTATTTATAGTTTTTATAAAGAAAAACTTTTTTTAAAAATATCAAAATTTTCATGTTAAGATAATTGTCTTTTTAATTTTTTTTTTTTTAATATTTTCTTTTGATTTTGATTCATTTTGAAGAACACCATAAATATATATGCTGTGTATAAAGAAAATTTTGATAATTTTATTTGAAACTTTTTTTACAGTGTTCCCGTTTTAGTAAAAATTTGGATAAAAAATTTCCCGAAAACAAAAACCAATTTTTCTAAGAGTACAATATTTATTTAAAATTTTTTATGTATTTACATTGTTTTTTTTTTATTTTTCTTCCTAAAAACACTCATTTTGTTTCTATAAAAAAAGGGGGAAGGTAGGCAGCACGTGAGGGAACGAACCTGAGTGGACACACCTCCTAACTACCACACCACACCAACGGGGGGGACTTTTCCCAGCTCTTGACAGATTTAGCGTGCATCCCCGCCCACGGCGGGTTTTTAGTGGTACGGGCTCAAACCCGGAAAAGGCCACCCACGACCGTTTCCCTCCACTGTGGCCCTGAAAACTTAACAAGTATATTACCTAAAAAATTTTTAATGTACCATGCTTTTATAACTGACTAAAAAGCCCAATTTTTGTTTTCGTCTTATTCATTTTCTTCATATTTCTCTCCTCCTTTTCGTTTTTTTTTTCTTCTTTTTCACATTTTCATGCATTGTCATCGACTTCTTAGCTATGGTCTAAATTTCAAGTTTTGAGATCATCGGAAAAGTTAGTTTAAAATCAATTACAAAATTCCACCCAGACAGACAAGAAAGGAGTTAATAAAAACATGGTAATTAATAATTATTTTATTTATTTAAAGGATTTTTTATTAAAATAACGACTAACTGGTAATTGGTAATTAATATTTAGAATAAATATATAAAATAGTTTTTTATTTCTTTTTTTCATATTTTGATTAAACACAACGAACTGACTCACGTTAGTCGTAAAAATTCACTCAACTTGTAAAACTGCACTCAAAGAATTACTATTGTGGTTAGCTTAAATCAACTTGAATTCGTCATTTCTAAATTCAAACTCCTTCACATTTTCAAATTGAGCACAGATTACAATACATAAATAGTTAATAATAAACAATAACGAGAGGATATTCACGCGTGACTATTTGCATATGCTTTCTTCCCCTAGCTGAAGGTCAAAAGAGTGCGCACTACTGTCAATAAATCGAGTTAGTAAAAAAACATGGTAACCTGGGGCCCCCCTTTTGACCGGCCAGAAATTGAATACTAGACGCAACCTATCCGTGCTATCAGATAGTCTTTTTTCTAAATTCGTGTAAGTTCTGGAGTTCCGATAACGAAACGGGGGCCCCCCCTTTGGGGCTCGGGTTTAAGACTAAAACTTTTTTTTTTAAATTTTCTTTCATCTTCATCCCCTTCTTTTCTGTGATCGAAATTTCAAGACTAGATCATCGGGAAGAGGGGTTTAAAAACAAACAAATTCCACCTGGGCAAACATAAATCTTCAGGGCTCGGGGTTTGTGAATAGAACTACTTTTTTTTAGATTTTCATGCATTGTCAATCCCTGAGCTATGGTCAAAATTTCAAGCTTTTTTGCTCATCGGGGAAATTTTGTTTAAAAAACAGTTCAAACCACCCGGAAGAACAAGAAAGTGAGTTAATAAAAAAAATGGTAAAAAACTGGGCCCCTTTTACCCCAGAGCCACGAAATTGAATACTAGACGCAACTCTATCCGTGCTATCGAGAGGTAGTCTTTGTCTAAATTCGTGTAAGTTCTGGAGTTACACGACCCCTAACGAAATCGGGGCCCACCTCTTCGGGGGCTCGCGTTCAAGACTAAAACTTTTTTTTTCAAATTTTCTTGCATCTTCATCCACTTCTTAGCTGTGATCGAAATTTCAAGACTAGATCATCGGGAAGTTAGGTTAAAATCAATTACAAAATTCCACCTGGACAAACATACAAACCTCTTCAGGGGCTCGGGTTCGTGAATAGAACTACTTTTTTCAGATTTTCATGCATTGTCAATCACTTCTGAGCTATGGTCAAAATTTCAAGTCTTTTAGCTCATCGGGAATTTAGTTTAAAATCAGTTACAAAATTCCACCCGGACAGACAGACAAGAAAGTGAGTTAATAAAAAAACATGGTAAAATCTGGGGCCTCTCTTTGACCCCAGAGCCACAAATGAATACTAATTTTCTCCCGATGCTATCGACAGGGGGCCTTTGTTCTGTAAGTTCCCGGTTGTCGGAAATCGGGGCCTGTCTCTTTGGGGGCCCGGGTAAATTTTTTTTCGCATTTTCATGCTTTGTCATCCACTTCTGAGTTATGGTTCAAGTTTTAAGACTCTAGCTTATCGGAAGGGAGTTTAAAATAAATACAAAATTCCACCCCGGAAAAACAAGAAAGTGAGTTAATAAAAACATGGTAAAAACTTAAAAATTCGTTATTGATATTACACATACTAAGGTTTATATTACAAAGTTTATACATAATGGAAGTCTTCACTAAAATGTGAGAGGCAAGCATTTATTATCAAATAAACATAAGTCAAATTAGACATTTCTACTTTTGTGGCTTACATAAATTTGGTAGACATAAAAAGCAAGAAAATTATTCTAAGTAATACAAAACAGCGTAGTATATTCTGCAATTTTTCGAGTCTCTGAAAGTGCTTTATGAGAGGCAACGATGAGCAAATTTGTATTAATTTTGTTGATCAAAGCATGCATCACCAAGATCTTCTATGCAATCCTGGAATAATAAAAATAATATTAATTCACTTTCATACTTTTGTTTGCTTAATTGTGAGCTTATTTTAAAGTCTCTTTCTTATAGGTACTTCATTAAACTTTTTTATCAAAGGATATCCATGCTTAATTTCAATTTTAAAAGTCTAATATGTAATTATATGTTTATTTAAAGAAGACAACTTTATCTAAAAGTATTTTGCAGATTATCTTCAAATATATCCATAATTTTCTTATAGAGAACTCACTTATTAATAAATATATTTCTATTTCTAATGGGCTGTTTATTGGTGTTTTACTATTGCAGACCTAGTACGTTCCCCATAATGAGTTAACATAAAGGCGGATACCAATCGTCGCAGTTGATTCTGACGCCCAGTTTCTTCTCTAGAGGGAGGCTAATGAGCTCTGACGATGCAAAATTGTACCAGGATTTAATTTTGCCGAGAGCACCCAAGCCAAACAGACACTCTAGGGATCTTTTACATGCCGCATAAATATACGACATGGCCGCTGCAGGCAGAAGGCCAGCGACCGACCAACCACGCCACCCTGCCAGCCTTATTAATAAACATGCATGCACATATTTATATTTTTCGTAACCAAAAAGTTTCGTTTATTATAAATTCTACTTTATCAGAAAGTCCCGAGGATGCTGTAGCTGAGTGGTGCTGGTTGTGCGCTCTTTGCCTGCGTGGTCGAGTCGTAAGCTCGAATCCTTTTATCCCCTAAGACAGGCATGTGCAGCCAATTTGAAGACTTTTTGCGGCCCAATTGAAGTTTCTAACTGTCTATATCAGGGCGAACCAGTGGCACGTGTGCCATCAATGGCCCACGACAAAATATTTTGGGCACGCCAGCGATCAAAATGTTTTGAATTTTATTTCAAAATAACCCGTCTGCATGGTGGGTTTCAGTGGTACTAGGCTCGAACCCATGACACACCTACCACGAGTCCATTACCTCGATCATTAGACTACCGCAGCCGCCGTGTTGCTTCGGAAAAAGCTATGTTAATAGGAAATAAAATATAAAAGATTCTTAAAATAGAAATTAATTAATTTGTCCCATGCAAAAGTATTTTAGCGAAACAAGAAATGAAAAATAATATATGCTGTGTTATTTACATCTAAAAGTTTTTTAAACTGAACGCATTGGATAAAAAGTGCTTCTCAGCTTTATGTGCTTAATTAATACACATGTGCTTTTATATGACTTATTTTAATGATGTTTCTTTTGTTGTTGTGAGCCTGAGACAAGTTGGATTTCTACATGATAGATGGCGACACCACCTATCTCTACCTCCACAATTCAGGTATAGGATAGAGGGGAGCGAAATATTCTCCAACATCCTGCACTCGTGGTTACTGCTACGGCTGCCCACAACATTTTCGGACCCATTGATTTAACGAGCATCTACTTGTGTACTCGGAGGGTATTTGGTGGGACCAGGAGCCGAACCCCCATTAGCTCTAACTACTAGGCTACCCAAGGCCCTGATAATACTTTTAAATGAATTTATTGAAGGAACTGTGCAGCTTCTATTAACTCAGTTTTTTTATGTAGCTCTAAATCATTGAAGCTTAGTAACATGAAATTTTCAACTGATTTATAGGTATCATCTTCCTTTGGAAGAGCTTTTAATTACAATAATTAATATCAAGTTTTACAAAAATATCGGTACGCATATCATTACTCAAATACTTGAATTTAACAAGTTCTATAATAAATAATTTAACAATAGAAAAGATAAGAAATTGTGAAAAAAAATATAAAAGTGCATGAGTTTACCCAAAAATTTCCCCATTTTGTTCCTTTTTTTTTCGCGGTAAGTTCAAAAAAACAAAGATTTAATTTTTTTAAATTAAATTTGGTTATCATTCACAATATTCCAAACATGTTCATTTTGAAACCAATTTTAATATTAACTGGTTTGAATGTACATCATAGCTTTATTTTTAAAATAATAAGAGGAAAAATATTCAGTGATTGGTTTACTTACTTCTGTAACCATACTCAATATACAATCATTCAGCTGCAAAATTAAATTGGAGAGTGAATTAGAAAAAATTAAAACAATCTATTAAAAGCACAGCAAAATATTAGAAATAATTATTAGAAATTCAGGTGAGAGTTCAATTACTAAAAAACCACCTCCTATTACTATCACTCACCCCCCCTTCCCCTAGGGATGCGTGATAACTTCACGAAGATGTCGTGAGCATATTGAAAATTTGAAAACAAAAGATAATTTAAAAAATTATTAATTTACTGAAAAAGTTAACAAATAAAATACATTCTAGCATAACAAAAAACAAAATTAACAGTTACACTGCTAAAATACACTTATAAATGTATTACAGTGCTGCACAATATATTTTATAATTAATTTAAATATTACATTAAGGGTATGAGGGGTTCGGAACCATGTTTTTAAAAAAAGCGCATAAATAAAAAATTTTCATGTTTTGAATATTTTAGTTTAGTCATTATTTGTTTAGGACATTTAAAAAAAAATTATTTAAAATTTTTTTGCTGAAAAACCTTTTTAAATTTTCTTTTTTGAAAAAAATGCTTCTATTTTATTTGCCTGTATATAGCCAGATCCGTACAGGGCTCAACATGATATTTGAAAATTCACATTATTTTCAGAGTTACAACCATTTGAAATAATTATCGGCATATTTTCTTAAAATTTCTCCCTTCTGTTTTCGTAAGACATGGATAAATGATTTCAAGTTATGCACTTAAAAAAATTTAGGCGACCTCTGTAAAAGGATCTGTATATACAGGCAAAATATTAATACAATAGAAGCATTTTTCAAAAGAACTTTTGGAAAAAGGTTATTCTAATTTTTTGCCAAAATATTTTATTTAAATAAATATTTTTGTTTAAAGTCCTTAAAACAATTTTATACATGTATTCTAATCTAAGTGACACTAAATATCATAAATATTATCCGTTTACACGCATTTGCAAAATCACGGTTCCGAACGTAGTCGGATACCTTAAGAACAAGTTTAATAAATGCTAGTGACCCCATGGGCTTGTCATATATAAAATTATGCACAAAAAGTAACACTTAACTTGATAATGTGAACGGTTTATAAATAATCCCTCAACAGCTGATTAAAAGTTACGTGATTCACACCCTAATGCCTTTATTTTCCACGTAAATGCACGTATGTGGTGTATTGGAGGGGGAGGAGAAAAGGAATAAAAAAAATAAAGAAATTCACTGATATAAGTACATCCTTCACAAACTCTTCAAGATCCTTTTACTTATTGCACTCCAAAGCCTTCGAAATAATTTTATGGATGGCAGTGCAGATAAAAGATCGGAAAGACGTATATATGCGTCCAGGGCATTTAAAGCATTGGTTGCGTGAGACGTATATATACACCGGAGGCATTTAAGAGGTTAAAGTCATATTGTCGCTTTAGCGTCAAAGTATAATATTCTTGAGTTCAATGCGTTGTTATTTGTATGGAGGAGGGAGCGGGGTTAGCACGATAAAAATTAGGATTGAATGTTGGGTAGCAAATATTGAAAGTTTGAAAAGCACTACACCAACCCATCCCTCATTACATTTTTACAATAAACCTCTACAAGTTGACAGTGCAGCCAGTGAAAAAATTTCAACTGGCTAAACATTCATAGTTTTCAGAAAACGAATTATAAAATGCACTTTTCACACTCGGAGGGATCGACAATCGTCTTGAACATTTTGAACTCTTGCTAACACGTGTAAAAACAACACAGTTTGGCTGTGGTGACGTCACGGGACTAGCAATCAATCAGAGACACGTGTGTGCAAGTGTTAAACTGTAAAAGTACCACTCCAGTTGCTGTAGAACGAAACGGTACTTAGCTTCCGCAGACCCCTCCTACATATGCTACCTGACATTTTTTGATTTTAAACATTCAGTATTTAGAAACAATTTTGTGTTATCTTGTTTTTTTTTAAAAAATTCATGTCATTTTAATTGTTAAAAAGTTAATGCATTTTTTTTAATTACCTGTTTTCGATCATCTGCCGAATGGTGAAGCTCTTGACTTTCTGTGCATTCTCCAATCCCATCCGGAAAAAGAATGGCTGTGCAGTTGTCATATCCATCTTTAAACTAAACAGTAATGATAAAAAAAGTCATTGTTTGGAAACTTGTTGAAAACTAGTGGAAACTTATTTTCAAAGTTTGATTAACTCAAGTGAGGAAACAAAAGCATATTTTTTTTTTCATTTATAAATAGACTAAATTTACGACGGTCGAATGCCAAATGCAATCGCGTTTTCTCCATTGTATTTAAAACTGATAGAGTTTCAGTTGTTGTGCTTGTGTGTAAAATTTCGATAAAATTTGAAGTTTGATAATAGGAGATGTTCAAGTATTAAAATTCGGTAAAAAGCTTCTCAAAATTAAAATAGTGAAATTTTTATAATATGCGTGTATTTTTAAATTAAGCGTGATTTGTCTAACTATGAGCAGTATCATTGTTGATAAGTGTGTACTTTTTAAAATATACTTTCTGCAAAAAGTGAAAGTTGGCGACAGTGTAGCGTATGAACTGATTGTATGGAAAAATGTAATTGCATTTATCATGCTACTATGACGTCACATGAAATTATGAACAGATTAGTTGAAAAAACAGGATTGCAGTTAACATATGACTATGAAGTCACATGACTCCAGCCCATTGTGTTGTATTATCAGTGTATATAATTATAATCTCTCTATAATTTCTAATATAATCCATGTGAAATTTTTCTTTAAGAAATACGTTTATAAGCCATTTTAGTGTTTGCCCTTTAGTTTTAATTATCAACTGAGATAAGTAGAAAAATAACTGTAATATACGTTTTTACCTACAGTTATTTTTCTTGGGCATGCTCTAATATTGTTCTAAGCAAAATCCTAAAGTGTTTTCTCAATTATATTTGAAGGAGAATAGAACTTAGTACCTTCTGTTCCATATATATATATATGTGGAACAGAAGGTACTAAGGAACAGAAGGTACAAGGCGAATTTTCTTTTCTCATTCATTGATTTTGATGAAATCCCACATAAAAATGAAATATGTAGTTATATGATTAATACCAAATTTCTTGAGGGTCACCATGGATGAGTCCCTTTTTTTCTCTCTCTCTCTCTCTTGCACTTAATTTTCTTTTTCATACATTTGTTGAGGAGTATGGCATTTTTTGTTCTCCACAGATATCTGCATTCATATCTATCCCTCCCCCGTCAAAAAACATCTGGGTTTCCCGGTGGGAGTTATTATGGTGTGGTTTAAATATTTATATATTTAAATAATCTAAATTTTCTGATACATTTTAATATTTTTCATGGGATACTGTGCTAACTTTTAACCCAAAACTTTTTCAGGTGCCTAAAAGGAGAAGAATTCTCACAGGAGAAGACATTTTGAAATTGATGAATAAATCAAATTGAACTCTCTCTCTCTCTTAAATAAAAACTTAGCGATATTTTGGATGATGACAAAGCTGCGAACAAAACATATGAATCGCGTATACTGGAAGGAGAATCAAATTCAGATGAGAGCAATGAAGAAAACCATGGAAATATTTGAATTGGAAAGACAATTTTGGTTCATTCTTTACCATAAAAGTCTCTTGAACACATTCATTACATTGATTTAGCTATTGGTTTCTGTGCAAACAAGATGCAATATCTAATAAAATTCCTCTAAAAATCAAAATGAATCACTTAAAATTTAAGAGATAGATGAAGCGTTATCAGCCACTCCTCATACTAAAAAAAAGTACATTTTAACTGATTTTGAAGATAACAAAATGTTGTAATTCTACTCGAAAAAAGATGAAAACGTTATAATCCACCTGCTATACATGATGGTTTTTTACCCTGGCCATTCCAGGAAAAAAGGTTTGAATGTATACCTTTTTCGATTTGTTGATGACATTTCAAGGCCTCGCAAAACAGATTTAAACCCCAAAGCACAAAAAATGTTGTGAAAAAAAGCAATGGTTAGTTACACTTGTTAAAACAAAAAAAAAAGATTTTATAGTAAATAAATGATGAATTAATAAAAAAGTTAATTTTTCATCAATAATTTCCTTATTTGTAACAATTTTAGTTGAATTAAGATTGTTTCTTTTATCAATTTTCAGATAAAAATGTATAACTCGTAAAATTCCATAGGTGAACTATTTTACAGATAACACCCAACCCGCACGATCCGTCTACATTCCCGGGGATAGAGCGGGGTTTTTTAATTTTTTTATCCGTGTTTTTGGGTCCATATAATTTTTAATAACCACAAAATTTAAAAATTTAAAAATAATAATAATTGGGCCTAAGGGTTATGAAAATGATCATCGTTGTATGGAGACTATTACTGGTTTATATAGATACAACCACCACATACTCCCCATGCCACTTATTCGGCGAATATAGGTGAACGAACGATATCATATTTATAGTGAGGGTGTGGGTTGATGCGTCATTTTGAGTGTGATGGCTTGTGGGTTGCGTCATTTGTGTGAGATGGCTTTGTTGGTTGCGTCTTGTGTCTGGCGGTTTGGTTGCATTAGCGGTGGATAGATAGCGCCACGACTGCTGTGTGAAAGTTGCAGTTATCTTTGTTCGGCCAGAGTCACCAATGAAGGAGAATTAGAACTCAGCACTTTCTGTTCCGTAAACCGAATACCATAGCCACCATGCCAAAAGGATCATCGTAGTATGAAGGCTACAACTGGTTTATATAGGTACCACCTCCACATATTAATCATTCGATGTTATGGCAAGCTATTAGAATCTTATAATTGTTAATCCAAAAGTTATAATTTATTTCATATTTTTATTTTAAAAAAAGTGTGGATTTTGAAGTAAATATAAAATTTAAAAAACTATTCACTCACACACCCACACAACTATTCCATAAACACAAATACTTTGCAATTTAGTAGAGTGAAAAATAAAATAATGTAAGCCATTCGGTAATTTGAAATTAGTTCATTGGTGTTTCTTCTATATGCACTTCAAGAAAATAGACAAATTCACAAAAATGGGTGAGAGAGAATGAAAATTAATAATGATCTCGCAATCATTTACAATATGTGCAATTGAATTTTACTTAAGTACTTTAAAAGAGAATTTTTGTTAACTTGTTGGTAAAAATTATGCATATATTTGTTTTTCAAGTGTATATAAAGGTTTTAAGTAGATTTTTTTTCAAAATTATATACTTTTTACAAACAAATACTTCATAATAGGGGATTGTTGCAAAATATCGTAAAAATGTATGCACAATTTGAATTTCCCCAAAGTATGTTCCAAGTAAAAGTTATATGAAGCCAAATATTGCAACCCACACACATATATATAGGGTATATATAAAACCCCGGACAAACAATTTTTTATATAAGTTTATAAAAAAATAAAGAAATTAACAAAATATAACAAATAGTAATAAGAGTACACTGGTACTAATAAATAAATTCTATTGGTTTTAGTGACCACCGTTTGTAGCAATGCAGAGGCGCCAACACTTGTAGAAATTTTCAACAATTAAACTCAAGTCTTTTACTTTAATATACCCCATTCCCGCAGAAGTGATTGCTTTAGAGAGTCCAACGTTTTGCGTGGTTTAGTGCAGGCCCTGGACTCTAAAACGGACCATACACTGTATTCCATGAGATTGAGAGCCGGCGAGTGGGTGGTCATTCTTCAGATGATATCAGGTCTGGAAAATTTGCCTTGCACCATTCTTGTAAATTTTTTGGCCAAACGGGGCAGGTTTTGTTGAAGCGTCAATTTACTTTTCCAAAATGCTTTTGGTTCCATTGAAGTACAACATTTTCAATAATGTACCTCTGGTACACTTTTTGGTTGATTTTAACGCCCTCTTTCACAAAAACCAAACATATTTGGCCACTTGTACAAATTCCTCCCCAGACAACGACCGACTTAAGATATTGGCGATGTTCACAATTGCCGAGGTGCTTGGAGCATCCACCCCACCAGATTATATCGTTTTAGGGGTTCGAAAGTTGAACCGTAAAAAGCCCCCTCAGTCAAAGGAATCTCTCCCAATTCTGATTTGCGCCCGCTCCCAAAAATTTTCAGCATCTTCGGGCCGTGCAGGGTTTTTTTCAGTTAAAACTGAACTTTTCAAACTTTTAAGGTTCAGTCCCTCCATTGTTGCTGTTCGCCACCGATCTGTCACTTTTTCCATGTTCCCCAGCGATCTGTCTCATAGCAACCCTCGATTTTCTGGCTCGCTTTTTGATGCTTACGATTTCTTGAAATGTTTTACGGGGTGTTTGCCACTTTCTACAATTGCCCAAGCACCAACATTGCCGCTCTTTTGGGTCGTTAGATTGCTTCAGACACGTTTTGCCGTGGTACATTCAGGTACAAACGAACATGTTTTTTCCCTTTCTGAAACAACCAAAGTGGGTGACCATTTTCGACATTATCCAAAAAAAACTTACATCAAAGTAAAACGGGAAATATATTTAAAAATATTTTATTATTAAAGTGTTAGATAAAGAAACATCAAAACACCAATTAAAAGGAAGGAAATTTATTAACTATTATAGGGCAGAAATTTATCCGAGTTATTTTGCTGCACCCTGTATATATATATATATATATATAAAATAAATAGCTAATTGAAGAAACATAAGCTGTTCACAGTATACATACCGGTTTTGCTTCCAGATCAATGCAGTCTAAAAGGTCATCACAGAGGTCCTGGTCTCCCGCTAAAAGAGTTTTAGAAAAAATGTTAAAAATGATGGAAATTTTAAGCAAATTTTTGTTTAATGGGGTGCATATTGGCAACTAAATATTTGTATAAACGGCAAGTCCCCAAATGTGAGAGCCATTTCATGGTGGCAACATATAGTGGTGACCCTCGCTACCAAGTTTTGACCCTTGAATTAATTTTAATTCAAGTTCTCGTCCGATGCTAAATGTTGCCGTGATTTAATTTTGCCGAAAGTACCAGGGACAAATGAATCTCCAAGGGATCTCTTTTACATGCCACATAATCATATAACATGCGTGCCTACGATTTTTGCATCCATATAGTTCATCGACTGCAGCCGCAATCGTAGGCTTACGAAACGAGCACGCTACCTGTATGCCGCCAAAACGTCTAAAGCAAATTTAAGAACCTAAAACAAATTAGGAAACTGTAAAGACAATTTATTTTTTTAAGTATTACCGCTAGTTTTCATCGATGATAAACGAAAATCACTCATTCAGATCGAAGTAATAAATTTACTGTGGTTTGATAGAATTTGTACTCTATTCAAGCAAGAGGTAGCCGAATTCAACTTTATAGATTATATTATCTTAAAATGATTTTTTTATACCATTACAGCACAATGAGAAAAATAGAGAGAGTTGTCTATCATTAAATGCATTCGAACGCCAAATAAAGAGTAAAATGCTGCCAAATAGGACCTGTACACGATTTTTGGGAGCATTTAGTGAAATTGCATATTATACCTATAATTAGTTTTGGGTTTCATTCCCTAAAGTGATTTCAGTTGCCTGTGGTGTGTTTCTTTCCTGTAATGTTAAATGTTTATTCTTAAAAAAAAATGCCAATTTTTGTATAATAGGTTAGCTATTAATCTCTCTCTATATATAAAAATGGATGTTTGTAATATATGACCTCACTTCACTCCAACACTGTTTAACCGATCACAGTGAAAATTGGTATCTATGTGTATTTTTTGTGAAGAAGGTCTTTGTACTATTTTCTTTGTTGCAGCTAATCACCCGGTGGCGCTACAGCATAGCAACTTCTGAACTATTCAATCAATCTCCAAGTTGCCAACAGGGTAGCCAAAAGTGATGCCGACTTGTCTCTATCGCCAACTTTACGATGTGTGTACATTGAATCGCCATTATAGTGTAAGGAACGGCGTTGCTTGCAAAAATTACAATTTTAACATAAAATAAAAAAAACAGAAAGTAATATAAACGTACTACATATCCAGATATAAATTATTTACGCTATTTTAAATGTTCATTACACAAAATTTATAACAATAAGTTACTTTAGCTGAACACATATCAGCTTAGAAAGGTATTTTCAAAAACCGACCCTCAAAAAAGTTACGGAGCGTTATAAATTTAAAAAAAATCCTTTTTATCAGTTGTTAGATCTACAGACTTAAAATTTAACAAATATGTATTTTTTTTTGTTAACCTAAAATATACAAAAAGTTTTTTTTTAAATTTGTAATTCACATAAAAGTAACTCGCTTAAAACTTCTTTATCCTTCAACCTGTATTGTTTAATTTTTCAATTCACCCGAGTGAAGAACGGGTATACCAGCTAGTCTTCTATAAATATACATGGTGTACCATTTCAGAGGTTCCAAACTTTAAGGACTAATCGAATATACCTATACACTGAGAAATTTCATAACAATGCATGGTCTGAAACACTTTCCTGGCTAGTTAGTGACGACATAAAACACAGGAAAGAGAGGACACGGTTTAGAGGAGAAAACATGTTTATCATCCTTAGTATAAACAAAAATTAAAAAATAAAGGAACTTTAAAGAGGAAATAGAGGTTTCATGTCGGGGAGATAGGGGTGCTCGTTGTTAGTGTGCAAGATCTGCCAGATGATCACATAGGAAATCTTTACATGACTGGTGATAGTTCAGATACAAGTGTCATGATTGTTTCGCTCCAGATCCAGCACTGTGTCCACGCCAGGCAATCGCTCGTGCAAACTTGAAAAGGAAGCGTGCCTGGCAATTTGCATCTGGGGTAACGCTGGCTTCACAACAGCTGTGTGACTCGTCAATTGCATTCATTGGCCCCATAAGTCAGGTGTATATCAGCGAGCTCAGCGTTCGTGGACCGTTTCATTCTATTACGACTTTCTCGGCAAGAGAAATGAAACTTCATGGAAAGCGAAGCAGCAAAAACCACGTGTGCGCATGCACTATCATCTAATGCTTCAGTGTACGTATCGCCATCTATCACGTATACCAACTAAAGACTTATCAGCATTTTTGCTGTAGTAAGAATAATAAACAAATTTTCTCATCGTTCTGTTTTTCTTGTGTTTTATGCCATCACTAGCGCGCCAGGAAAGTGTTTCCGATCATGCATTGCTACTTGATTTCCCATGTTCTAGGTGTATTTTATCTGTCCATAAAGTTTATAACCACTGTGTAACGGGTCTATCCGCGATTCTTCCAAAAATGTTCTTCTCTACGAAGAAGACGGGATTAATTTCTATTTAAGTGTTTGCAGTAGGGTAGACGATAATGGTTCAGATTAGATGTTGAAGCGTAAATAACATTACGACTGGAGGTCGTATATTTAGTCAAGTTATCTAAAGATAATCCAAGCACTAGAGTCAAGAGCGCTGCCATATTAAAATAAGTGTGTTTATTTCTATGATAATTATATTAACCCAACGCGATTGCTTCTCTGGTTTAATGTTTTAAGTGCATTCTCACCCTTACGTTGTCTAGTGTTATTAAGTTAAAAAGAGAATAAAAGTGGGTTTGAATTACAATGGATGATCATTACTCAAATCCCCAAACACCAGCTTATTCAGGGACGTTACAACTGTAATGATATAACTTGTATTAAGGTATTCGACTACGTTCGGGACCGTGATTTTAAAAAAGCGCACAAATGAATAATTTTCATGATATTTAGTGTCACTTAGATTAGAATACACGTATAAAATTGTTTTAAGAACATCTTGACAAAAGAATTTGTTTAAATACAATATTTTTGCAAAAAATAACTTAGAATAACCTTTTTTCAAAATGTTCTCTATTTGTGAAAAATGCTTCTAAAATAATTATATTTTGCCTGTTTATAGCTCAGATCTCTGTACAGAGGCTCAAATATGATTTTTGAAAACATTCACATTATTTTCAGAGTTATAGCCAATTGAAATTATCGGCGTTGTTTTCTTAAAATTTCTCCCATGTGTTGTCGTAAAACATGGATAAACCCCCTTCTACATTATATATTTCAAAAATTCTAGTTGAGCCTCTCTTTAGAGGTCTTATCTGTATGCAGGCAAAATATTATTATAATGGAAGCATTTTTCACAAAAGGAGAGTATTTTGAAAATGGGTCATTCTATGTGTTCATTTTTTGTCAAAATATTGTACTTAAATAATTTTTTAATGTAATACTATTCTTAAAACAATTTTATATACATTTTCATATCTAAGTGACACTAAATATCATAAATAGTATCCATTTATACGCTTTTGCAAAACCACGGTTCCGAGCGTAGTCGGATACCTTAAAATGCTACTCTTCATAAATTTTCTTTTAGTTCGAATTCCGAAATATGTATATCAGAACCTTAGATGCTTTCTTTTCTTATATCATCTGAACATATTTCTTATCAATATAATTATATAAAAATCAAAATCAAAAGAACTAACTTTCGTGGACCTATAAAACTCACACACATACGCGTGCGCATATACATTTGCACTAATTTTTCAAAACATGTGAACTAATCCATGGATTATTCTTTCTTGGTGACTCTTTACAAGGTGGATGGATTGAACCTTACGAGAGACTTACTAATTTTATATTGATTCTAATTTTTACTTAGAAAGAGATACTGTGCAATCAATTACAACATTAATATTAATGCGCTGTACAGAAAATCAAAATAATAGTAATACTAATTTGCAGTCACATAAGTAAGATAATAATTCGCAGGAGTATAACTAGCGAAATTCTGTTGGTTCTTCTTATGAAAGTTACACCCCTATCTCGTTTCTAACTAGTTTACTTTGTGTGTTTCATTCTGTGTAAATTCCAAATTTAAGAAAATTTAAAGTAAACTGTGAAGTGTGTGTGGTTAAAATTGTTAGTAGTTGATTGATTAGTTCCAATGATCTCTAGTTAGTTTTATGAACAACAAATGCGTAGTAGATATTTTTTTAAAAAATAATAAACTGGACAATTTACCCGATAATAGAAATATTCATCAAACAATCAGTTAAATTATCCGTAACATCTATTAATTATTTACTTCTACTATGTAAAATTTCGAAATACAGGTGTCCGGGCTTAAAGTACCGAAAATTATGGCTTATTATTACGAAACTACCTATCAGCATGTAATAAACTACTCATTCGTGGATTGGAAACCCCAGAATTTCTCTGATCGGCCGCGCATGCACGCATTTTTCGGGAATCGCAGATGATAAATTTGTTACACTGACTTCATTAGTAAAGATGTGGATGCCACAGCAAAAGGTGCACTGCGTGCTTTGGTTAAAGGAATTTAAATTAGTCACGCGTGTACAACAACGTGTTCGATCATTACTGACTTGCCTGTTAGACTTATCAGGACTCCTCCAATATGAATCACTCACACGATCAACAGTGTCATGAAAACTTAAGGATACTTGCAGTTTTTGATATACCAAAGTTCCCGTCTCCTTTAAAATTCTTTCCCATTGGTGGACAGATTTTGATGTCGGAGGATCGACATTCCATTTTTTCGAACACGTCGCGCGCTGTACACGCGTGACTAATTTAAATTCCGTTAACCTAAGTACGCACTGCATCTTTTACTGTGATATCCACATCTTAACTAATGAAGTCAGTGTAAAAAGTTTATCGTCTGCGATTGCCGAATAATGCGTGCACTTCGACCGATCGGACTAAACCCAAAAAATCTTGGAAAGTTTTCCAATCCATGGATGAACCGTTTATTACATTCTGATGGGTAGTACCGTAATAATATACCATTACTTTTGGATACTCTAAACCCGGAAACCTTATTACTTTACCAAACAAATGCAAAAGTACAAACAAGCATTGTTATTATACATTTTCTAGTATTTCCTTGTTAATTTACCATTTCTTACTAAATCTTTTAAATATTTTAATTACTTGTTCATCATTAATGAAAGCACTTTTATTTTGTTTGTCCACAACAATCTTTTGATTCACATAACTTGAATCAAGGAACAATGAAAAACACTGCACATAAAAAATTGTAAGGACGTACCTACATCAATATTTTAGTTGCTTTGTATTAAAGAAATTTATGAACCAGATTTATTTATGCGTTATAACTGTATTATAAGCAAATATGTACTAAGGGATATACAAAGTTCTTTCCAATATAAAAGAGATAAAAATTTTCGGTGTATTTACGTATTATACCGTTGCCCAATTTCATCAATTAAAAGATGTCGCCAAATTCCACGATATGCAGCCAAAAAGGGAAAACCATTACCGCATGTGCTCAAACACAATAAAAATCTGATGACAGTATTTAGCGACGTCTTTTGAATGAGTGAAGTAGGTTGATGGTATAAAACCTAAGTACTAATGGTACTACTTTGTCGTTTCATATCTCACAAAACCCAAAATAGTAACTGTAATCTAAGTACCAGATTTTCTTGCTAAAATACCTGAAAAAATGAATGATCATTGTTCGTCGTGTAAAATACGCTCATGTATATCTAACCACAAATATTCAATTCGCTTCTAGAAAGGATAAAAATAATTTTTTCCCCATTTAATTATCAAAAAAGGAAAAAAAAATGTGGTGCTCACAAAAATCATAGTTTAGTTTTATTATTACGTACAGGGTATATATATTTTCGAATAATTTGAATGGTTATAAAGTATTAGAAATTAAACATAATATATTTTAAAATTCTTCCTGATTTAAATATTAAAAGATACACACTTACATTCAGAAACACAATTCACGATTGTAAGAAATTCCTCATTTCGACTCTCTTTATCGTCACTCTGAGCGAAACCTTTAGCAACATACAAGAATAGTACCAAAGCTACAGAAATTATGTGACTGTTCATGATTTCTTCAGGATGAAATTAATGTATTTCCAGAATTAGAGAGAGAGAGACAGAGAGGTATTTAAATGCACTAAAATTGACACATCATCCAATGATTTGATGAAATAATGAACTCATATAATTCTGTTTTGCTTTTATTTTAAAATCAACATACTTCAGAATTGCAAGTTAAAATAAATGATGAAGCTTATTATAAATGTTTTTGGTCATTACCTTTCTATTTTACAGATTGCACGGTCTAATTTTCGTTATTTTGCATGACTCGTATTTTAATCGAAAGTCATTGTTGTAATTATCATAATTATACATAAGCATTTTTCCCAACGAATGAAATTTTTAATTTTCTAAATTGCCATTGACAGAGTTTGGAAATTAAGTTACAGGTTTGTGAATTTTTGTTATATAAAATAACTCGTAAATTATTTTTTATTTTTTTTAGAATTGAATTAGATTTTTTAGCTGATGTATGAAATATGAAATAGCAAAAAATTAGATTAAAATAACAATGTTCATCTAGTTAGGGTATCAACTAGATTGAAAAGTTATTTTTAAGTGTTAAATGTTAGAGCAGTGTTTCTCAAATTTTCATTATTTGCGACCCAATATTCAATCAAAGTTTTCATCGTACCCCCATCCATATATAACAATATGATCGAATTCAATAATACTATAATTTGGTGCTAAAGCTTTAGTACGACTTGAAGCTTTTAAGTGCCACCAGAGTATATAAACATTTCGCTCAGCAAAAGCTTAATTGCTCCGGACGTATATATACGTCTTTCCGAATTACGATCATTTCTGTGCACTGCTATCCATAAAATTATTTCGAAGATTTAGCATGCAGTAAAAGGACTTTGATGATCTTAAGAAGAGTTTATTTATTTCAGAGGATTTACTTATTTATTTTCCTTTCTCTCCCCCCATACATCACGTACGGGTGCCTACGTGGAAAACGGTAGCATTGCGGAGCGAATAACATAATTATAAATCGGCAGTTAAGGGATTAATTAAAAACCGTATAAAAATTATCCAGATAAGTGTTATAATCTTTGTATATAATTTTATATATAAGACCATAGGGTCACTGTTAATATTATTAAACTTTTTCTTAAGGTTACTGCCTACCTTGTAAATGTCGTTTTTCATCTTCATAAAGCATTTTTTTATTTCAAAATTTTATAGTTCGAACATTTTTCTTTCCAAAACAGTTCTTTTTCCTTTACGAGAAATAGAAATAAAGTTATAGTGACTTTAAAAAACATCACTCTACGCAACAGGGCAGTAAGATAAAACTTTGATCGAGTTTTTCTCTCAAAATTATGTTTTCGAAAGAAACTCTACCAGATATACAAGATATCTTAAGAACCAAACCAGATAACATTCTGAAATTTTGTGGGAATGTTTATATTATACTATTTTTCATAAAGTGGACCATAAGTTTTGTTGCAGGTTAAATATTTTTTCATTTAGGATACTTTTTATAAGGAAAAAAACTTTAAAAATATCAAAATTTTCATATTATTATGTATAATTGTCTGTAATTTTTTTTGTATTTTAATATTTCTCTTAGATTTTGGTTTATTTTGAAGAGCACCATAATATATATGTTGTGTATAAAGAAAATTATATATATGATAACTGCATTAGAAACTTTTATACAGTGTTACTCATTTTAGTAAAAATTTGGCAAAATTTCCTTGAAAACAACCAATTTTTCTAAAAGTACAATATTTATTTAAAAATGTTTCTTTATTTGCATATTTTTTTTTTATTTTTCTTCCTAAAAACACTCAATTTGTTTCAAAAACTTGTTTTTATAAAAAAAAAATGGGTCCGAAGGTATGCAGTCACCGTAAGTGCCCCCTGGGTATATAAACATTTCGCTCAGCAAAACTTTAATTGCTCCGAAAGTATATATACGTCTTTCCGAAGTACGATCTTTTCTGTGCACTTCTATCCATAAAATTATTTCGAAGGAATAGCATGCAATAAAAGGAATTTGACGATGTTAAGAAGAGTTTACTTATATCAGAGGATTTGCCTATTTGTTCCTTTTCTCTCTCTCCCCCTCCCAATACATCACATACGGGTGCCGACGTGGAAAACGGCGGCATTGAGAAGCGAATAACATAATTATTAATCGGAAGTTAAGGGATTAATTAAAAAACATATAAAAATTATCCAGATAAATGTTAATCTTTGTATATAATTTTATATACAAGACCATGGGGTCACTGTTAATATTATTAAACTTTTCTTATCTTAGTATTGTTTAATTAATTAGAAAATACATTGTGCAGTACTTATGCATTTATAAGTGTATTATACCAGTGTAAATGCTAATTTTATTTTTATAATGTCAGAACTGTCTGTTTACTTTCAGTAAATTAATCAGTTTTTAAATGATCTCTTGCTTTCGACTTTTCAATATACTCTCGATCCTTCGTAGAGTTATCTCGGCCCCTTAGTGGGTTGCACCCCACAGTGTGAGAAATGCTGTGTTAGGGCCAGTAGAAATAAAAGAAATGAAGGCATTGAGGAAGAGAGAATAATATATAAAACTGGAGAATTTTAAGATATTATTTTTATATTTGCTTTATACTTTTACTTTTAAATGTGTTTATTGAAGAACAGAACTTTCACGGCAGCTTGTGCACGAAAAATGAGACATCTCCAAAACAGTACAATAAAATTCAATTAAACTCATAACACTTTTATTATGAGCCCTGTAGAGTGTAACAGACGGCAGGTTTTAAGATATTTACACATTTAATCTCATTTTACAGCCATTTTTTAGCTTTAGTAATTTTGCGAAAAATTTTAACGTAAATTTTGGGGAATTCTTATAAAGTATTTATTTCGTAAATTTTTTTTAAACTTGCGGTTTGTGACACTTTAAATGGATTAAGAATATTATCAATGAAATAAAATTACATTTTTTTTTTGGAAATGCTATTTTCACTTGGGGTTTTTTCTGATTTTTATAAAAATAATATTTTATCAAAAGCATTTGGTGATACTCTTTAAACCCATTGTTCTTTTTAAAAAGAAATTTTCGTCTTTTTGAAATTTGGTTTCCAAAGCGGACAAAAAAATAATTAGTTAAATTAATGATTCAACTTTCTAACTATTATGTTCATGATTTCCTCCAAATCAAATTTAAATTTTAAAATTTATTTTCCATTGGGTTTTAGAATGGGAACCCGGACTTTCTAAAAACACATTTTAAGATTTGACAAAAATCTTGAAATTATTAGTGGTTCAAAAAAGCAATGAGAGATCCTATCCTTACAATTTATCTTATACCCCTAAATTTATTAGTCATTGTACCCTGTGGAACAAGTATTACGCATTACTTGCATGAGTATATTATTCTTAGTTAAGTTTTATTAGTTATATTCGCAACATATATTTCTATGTACATTAAGATCCCGATCTTACTCAGTTAGGAAGGGGCCCGCGTCGAATCTGGTAAATCGGATTTAAATAAATATATATATATATATATATATTTAGTTGGGACAGGAAACGAAATAAAATAATGACGTAGAATATACAATTTTTCACATTTACTTGATTATCCCAGCATAATTTTAACATAGTTTCCATTTCAGCGTTAATACCTTGATGTTTATGAATGATGGTGGGATTTAAAGATCACCTCTTTCATGTTTTCCAAATTTTTTTTTTTACTTTTTATTACTCTTTTGATCATTGGTTTCGTTACATTAAATTTCTCTATTAATTCACAAATTTTTATTTTTGTATCGAAGTCTTTGACAATCTTAAGTTTACATTCCAAAGAAAAAGTTTTTTTTTCTCCTTTTCTTGAAGAATCAGTTCTACTTCGTATCGTCCTAAATCTAAAGATACTTTTTATGAAAAAAAATCGATATAACTTTTATACTAATTCAAAACCACCGTAGATGAAATAAATAACACAAAAAGCTATTATGAAGCGCTTCAATTCCCTGGGCGTCCGATTATATACATGACAAACGGATGAGGGTGTGGTAGTCAGTTACGTAGAGCTCAAACAAAACATGAATCGAAGAGATTTAAAAATTCCCATAACCCCGGATGAGAAATCGAGGTTACGATTTTAAAATTTAAAACCTTATGTGTTTATTTAATGAAATAGCGTTTCTAAACGCCCCTCAAAAGGGGGCGTGATAACTCTGGGGGGACGCGAGCATATGAAAAAAGAAAATAAAGATTATTTTAAAAATATATATTAATTTACTGAAAATAAATGAACAAAATACATTTTGACATAATAATAAATAAATGCATATTTACACTGATATAATACACTTATAATAGTACTGCAAATGTATTTTATAATTATTTTAGCAGGAAAAATCAAAACAAGTTTATTGATTCCCGTTTGAACTTTCAAAACAAGTTATATACGAAAAAATTAACACTTATCTTGATAATTTGTACGGTTTATAATTAATCCCTTGACTGCTGATTAAAATATACAAGATTCGCTCCTCATTGTCACCTTTAGGGTGGGGGAGGAAGAAAAGGAATAAATAAGCAAATCGTCAGAAATAAGTAAATCCTGTACAAACACTGCCAATGTATTTTTATAGCATTCCAAGCCCTTATGAATAATTTTATGAATAGCAGTGCACAGAGAAAAGATCGTACTTCGAAAAAACTTATATATACGGCCGGGGGAAATTTAAAGTTTTTCATCAAATTTATAAACTTTGGGAAATTAAAAAGGGTTTAAAAACTATTTAGCTTTAGCGTCATATTAATATTATTAATTAAATTATTGTTTTTTGTATGAAGGGGGGGGCGTTGAAATTTTATTTAAAAGGATGAAATATTGAACTATAGAAGCACTAATAACTTTTGGGGTTTTTTTAAAAACCTTTTTCTTGTTTCCTCCTTCCTTTTATCTGTCAAATACCTTGTTTACATGAATGATATTAAAAATTTTAAAAGTTTTTTAATATTTTTGATACTTTTTCTTATCACTAACGGTTTTTGTATATATTTGGCAGCGAAAAAATTTAAAAAAAAGTACATCTTTGGTTTTTCAATCTCTTTGAAAGGTTTTTTTTTTTTCCTTTTTCCTTGGGTTTTTTTTTATCTGTTCAACAACCTTTCT
>BMAV01008633.1:0-87866 GCA_019973955.1 Trichonephila inaurata madagascariensis | reverse complement strand
ATCTGTCGTTTATTTTGAACATGGTAAACTATTACTTATACTTATTTTAAAATTGTATTATATTTTTCTGAAATAATGTTGTGTTTGCTGGAATTAAATATCTTATTGATTATATTAATGTTTTGAGTCACTAGGAGTTATTTTTAGGTTATTAATATGCATCCTAAAAAAATGTAAATTTTTTTTGATTTCATGCTTTATCTTGAATATTTTAGAGTTCTATTATTTTTAAAATATTATTTGCTTCAGAAATACTGTCTTGTAATATAAAATGGTTGGCTTTTTTTTAGTTTAGGAAAAAATATTTAAGAAATAATATAAATATTTTTTAAAATTGCATAATTTTTTTACATTTTTCTCTAAAAACCTAAAATAATCACAAATATGTAGATAATTTATTAAAACCATTTGAATATTATATTTTTTGTCTCCAAATGTTTTCTTAAACTTTTATTTGTATTTTTATAATTGATAACTTTTTTAAAAAAATACTTTCTGAATATATCATTACCTTTGATTCATTTTATAATTTTTTTTTCCTGTTAGCTATGAAAGGTTTTAAAGTTCAGCAAAAAGCTACAGATAAAGGAGATAAATCTAAGGACACTAACACTGGTCATGTTTTAATATCACCAACAATGCTTTATGCTGGTTCGACAAAATTCTCTCCAAAGGAAGAGTAAGTATTAAGTATACTATCAGAATTGTTTCTCTCTTCAAAACACAATAGTATTGCTTTTCATTTTCAAAAACTTTGAAATTAATTTTCTTAAAAAGATTCTAGTATCTTATTGATTTCCTTTAGGTATTTATTATTGCTGCTGCATTAGGAAAGTTAATATGCTATTTAATATGTAATTAAAAGTTTTTCACAATTTAAAGATTTTTATGAATTTCTTGGATAGTTAATGTATATCAGGGTTTTTTTCCCCCTAGAAATAAATGTTTGTGGTATTTAAACTGAAAATTATTAAATTCTAAAATGAGAAATCTGTTAAATTTTTCTATCATTTATAATCATGAAACTATGGATGCCTTGCAGTACAGTTACAAACCTCAAAAGTTCATGGGTTCAAGTTTTAATTCAAACATATAAGTAAAAATAGCGATTGCTGAATATTAAGCTTTCTGAATCTTCACCTGATGCTGGAACTTGGTAAACAAAGCACTATCTTGGATATCCTCATCACAAGTTGTTAATGGTGTAAAATCATAAAATGTATTAGTCATTATGAATCTTGACTGACATTTATTAATACATATTTTAAATCAAATAAAATCATCTTAGTCAAATATGTTTTTTTTTTGTAGATTTGTTGATTGGGAGACGAAAAAACTATATCATGCTAAAGTTGCTTTCCAAGTTTGTGTTCGACCTGGTTCTTATACAGTTGGTCCTCAACAGTTAGGTGTTAGGGAACCCATCGATGTACATTTTAGCAATAATGATTTAGAATGGTATACAAAAGAAGAAGGATCAATCATCTTGCATAGCCTTCTAATGAAGGTGGACCCTGTGTGACATTTATTTCAGTATAATTTTATCCTGTGCCATAATCTTTCTATGCAAACAAAAAAAGAATTTAAATATGCTCTTCCTTACCTGGGTCTTATTTTACCAAATTTTACAGCTGTAAAATTAAGCATTTGTTGAAATTTTTTGCTATTTCAGAAATCTATTTAGAGAATCTTGCAAATGTGTCTGTGTAATTTTCTTACAACTATGCCCATGATGTGAGTTAATGAATTAGTTGCATGCATCATGATTTTTGTTGATATGAGAATAATATAATGATGTACTGGGTATTGATTAACCATGTTTTTATTATTTATTTTTTTAAGCTTCTTTAGTTTTTAAGGTATATTGAGACTGAGGGAATCATTTGTCTCCTGTAAAAAATAACCTGTAATAATAAAAGGTATTTACATGATTTCTTGAATGAAAAAGCTACTTAAATGAAACTTCTTAACAAAATTACTTTGGTGGAAAAGTAATTGTGTTTATATGTAATATTACACTAAAGTGATGTACTTAATGAAAAAAATTAAAAGGTATGTAAATTTGTCTTACAAGTTAATATTTTAATGACAATCATAATTGATATCTTTTTAAGTCTGACATTAATTCCAAAATCAGACTGTTAAAAACAAATAAGCTTATACATTACAGTAAAATTCACTCTGAAGGAGTGATGTTGATGTATATAAAAATTTTATGAACTGACGTAAGAAAATGCTGAATAAAATCAAAAGAAATATAAATTGTCAAATAATTGATATTTTAAGCTAATCAAAATAATTAAAGTGAATAGTTGCATAATAAAACAAAAAGAACTTTCAAGTTTCGGTGCTGAAATTTGAATTTCATAAATTTCTGTTATTAAGATTACATTTTTATATTATAACTATTGCAGCAACATGATTGTTTTAATTAAATTGATCCCAGTTCATCATTGATGTTTGTACCATTTAAAATCTTAAAATTTCTTATTTCAGGTTGTTCATTACTATTCATTTTTAAGTTATTTAACTATGCATGAAATACTTGCATTTTTTTAAAAATTTAATTATTACGTATGATGCTGTTGTGCAAAAAAGGTGCTTAATGTAATGTTACATTCTAACTTTATTAAATATATAAGCATAATATATATTCTTAATTGCTTCAAATAAAGGTTGTAACAAGTCTTGAAGATTGTAGCATTTAATCAATTTTGTCTATTAATAAAAAAATTTTTTTTTTTTTTGGTGATAAGCCTCAGGTATAAATATTCATGTAACTTTGTAGATAAACAATATTGGTGCGTGTTAGATAAACACACTGTCCATTTATTGCATATTGGATTTATATATGAGTTTTTAATGTGTATCAAATTTTTTTATTCAAATGAAATTTAAATGTTTAGTTGTATGTGTCAGTAGTTTTGATGAACAGCTCGTAAAAGTAGCTCCTGAGGTGCTTAGGTATTAATTTTCATGTTTTGAATAAGGGAAAATCACCGTCGAAAGCATCTTTAAACTCCTCTCACCTGCACAAATCATCATGCTTTAAAAAATCCAATAATTTCTTGCAAATATGTTTTGTTACCTTATTTATATGCTATTTTATTTATTCTTTTTAAGTCCAAAAATGTTGGAATGAATTTTTTTTTTTAATCCCTTTTAAGGTATTGTTGCATTTTTAATATAAAAGAATAAATTTTCTTTTATATTAATCTATTTATTTCATATTTAATCTGAATTTTTCAAACATTTATGTTGATAACAGTATTATTAATAGGTGTTACCAAAGCAATAAATAAGCATTGATACTTAAACACTTGAAGAATTTGAAAATCTTTATTTGCATTTATGTCTTATAATCATAATCATGCCTTTCTATTGTTGTGTTTCTAAAATTGTTTTATTTTTTGATACATTCATGATGTATTTAAGAAAAGTACTATTTATCCTATTGTTATGATACAATGCACACTCAATTATCTGTTAATGTCTTCTTCATTTAAAATGAATTTAAAAATACGGAATTTTAATAAATCTGCTACTTAGATTATATTAGCATGAATGATGCTTAAAAAATTCTCATTTATGAATCCATTTGTACAATCTTTGTGTTCAATTTTACCATGTTTTGTGTGTGTCATGTATAAACTGTGTATAGCTGATGTTATTGTACATTTAGAGTACATTGTGATATAAAGATTATTTGTGATATTATTTTATTTATGTTGAAAACTTGTTGTGTTTGATTTTTTTTTAATTAGAATGTGCTTTTTGAGGAATAGTTTAGTGAAAACAAGTATGTTATTGATTTACCAACAAAGATATTCTTAAAATGATCCATTTAAAATTAATGGAATGTTCTTTTTGAAGTAAATTGCAACATTATTTCTCTATGTAAATTTATTAGTTAAATTGCTGTTATGTGCATATTATAGTGGCCTTGGCAAATTTCTTTGAAATAAGACTGGTTAGTTTTGTATTATCTAAAAGTTAAATAAATATCAGAATTCCTTCTTTTCTTTCTAAACAACTTCCATATGTATGGTCTTCATAAGAATGGAAGAGATTTGTATTTTTTCGAAATTTTAAAAAAAATTTTAAGGTTTTTATTTTTTTTAAAAAAATTCAAATATTTATAAAACATAAAACAATATCTTACACTTCCAAAATTTCTTTTTTTGGGTTCAGATTATATACCTATGGTCGCAAAAATAAATTAACAGGTTTACACCTTCGCTCCCCGAGCCCTGGCCTTTTAAAAATACCAAATTGTTTTTAATTTTTTGCTTTCTATTTGCATTTGATTGATTTCTGTAAATTTGCCGTAAACAAAATTAATATTCTTAAAGTAAAATGGAATGCACTTTTAACTTAGAAAAAGTTCTTATATTGGTTATTAAGAAATTGAAAGATAGGCTTAATATCAAAAACTTACTATTCTATTTTTAATTATATATATAAATATCAACACATGTATGAATTATAATAAAACAATTTTCTATAGTATTTGTCTATTATTTATTTTTATAAAAAGTTTTTTTAAAAATTTAAAAAAATTTGCCCTTTTTTTTTACTTTTCAAAATTTCCTGAAAAACATTTAAAAACTTTTTTTTTTTTTTTGCTAGCGGTTTATTTATTTGAAGATTTTTTTTGAAATTTTAAAACCTTTCCCTTTTTTTTTTGTTTTATTTTAATCCTTCCAAAACCCCTGCTGCAGGAAGGTAACCATGAAACTCTTGGTTCACTTTTTCTTAAAAAATACCAATAACTTGCTTTAAAAAACAGGCTTAATACATGAGTTGTGGTAGCTCAAGTATGTGGTACATCAATCTGAAATTCTTGTAGTATTCTATGTTTCTAGTGTAATGCCTTTTATTGTTAAAAGCATTGGTGGTTTAACTTTTAAATGAGATAAGTACATGCCTGAGGGGGAGCATCAAGCAAAAGGATGCATCACTAAGATTTTGTGTAAAGCCAAATTTACTATATTCTCCATTTGATCAATATTCCAAACAGTTGTATTTTTTGTAAGGGGAGGGACCCACATGGCAGCCAGCAAGTTGTTTATTAGAATAAAAAACAAAAGTAAATGTTCTGAAAAATCTTAAGTCAAATTTAATAATTTTAAAAACTTAGAACTTTTTTTAAAAAAATTAATAAGCATAACAAAAAAATACTTAAACGTAGCTCATATTAAAATAGTTCATATGGGAAATTTAGATCATTTTTGAAAGTGTTGTCGATGGTTCATGTAGCATCAAACTATCCCATTTAAAAAATTTTTGTGAAATTTTGTTGCAAGTCTTGCAACTGTGACAAATTTCTTGTGATAGTGTGAAAAATGAACTCTTTAGAAAGAGAACCAACAAGAGGAGGTTAAAGTGGAGCACCCGAAGATAAAATATTCTCTTCTTGTGATTACTGCTTTTTAAGGCTTCGAACCGTAATTTTTTTCGTTCCGGTTCAACTAAAAAAAACGGTTCAATTCCAAATGAATAATTTTATTTTATGTATTGCAATAAAAATATAATTCTACCATAAAAAAAATGTAAATCTATCAAAATTTACTATATTTTATTCTTTTTTTAATTGGTACACTATGGGAATGAGGTTAATTCATGTGACGTCATAGTCACATTGCGACGGGCTCACGCGTCTTTTCTGTAACATAACCTCTGGGTTCTTTGACGGCCAAGATTAATGGCAAATCTTTTTTCCCAAACCCCAAAACCAAAGTGAAATGCAAATAAGATAGCTTTTAAAGGAACAGAAGTTTCAGTAAGCAGAATGGCAATTTAGGGAAAGTTATGTTTAGAAGAGACAGAAGTGTGAATTGACGGCCTATCAAAAGATTACCAATATTTCTAGCCATTACTACAAGGTCTAAAAGTCTGAACAGTGATTGAACCTTAGCTTGAATCAAGGTAGGACTGATTATTTGATATTAGGACTTGTAATATTTCCAGAATTGAAATTAAGCGGATAATATAATTATTTAGATAAGTGATCCAAGTTACGCAATCAGGTTTAACTACAGCTGTGTGTTTGGTTTATTCTCACTTAATATAAGTTTATCTAATTTATTAGAAATTTAAGTTATATTCTTAATAAAGTCATAATAAGAATTTTAAAATGTCGATTCATTTCGAGATTCCACACCTCTAATTCATGCTGACAATCAAAGATATGGTCACCATAGAACGACCATATCACAACATGATAGTGAAAGCCACGTGATTCTAGCCAATAAATTCAAAAACTCATGTGTCGTGATAGTCACACGATAAAAACTATCTTGTGTTTCCAACTAATCAGTTCACGCGCTCCGATGTTGCCAAGTTTTGCTCTTTGCAGAAATTTTCTCTTAAATAGTACATATATGTATACAAAATGCATTTTATTTAAAAGTATAATCATAAAATACGACTTTTTTTAATTTAAAAAAGTCTTTTTGAAGAAATTTTTTTCCCCTAACATTTAAACATCTTTACTCAAATATGAAATTTGAAATTTTATCTGAGTTTTACAAATAGAACAAGTACAATTAGTTTAATGTTTGTTTTGAATTCAATGGAAAACACGTGTTTATTTTTATCATGTGACTTCATGAATTAAGCCCATTGATACAATTAACCAGCATGCGTGATACGAGCAGTGAATAGCAAGCATTGGCGTTGCTATCCATGATCGAAATCGCATTTGTCAACTAGGTAAATGATTCTGGTTTGTCTATCTAAACAGTCTACATAAACATCTATGGATGATCGCATGCTGAGATGCGAAAAATATAACCCAGATTGATATTTTTCTTAAAAAATCATCAATACTTCTAGTTCATTCAACTGAATTAATTCTGCCTTTTACAGGTAGTTTCATGTGAAACAGAAAAGTACTTGTGAACATCAAAACAGGAAATCGAGAAGCAATGTACATGTGATGATGATAATTATACGGTTGACATTAAATTAGAAAATATTGATAAGTTGGTTACAGTAAAAAAATAACTGAAGGTATATCGAGAACCGAAATAAGCCGATATTTTTTTCGGTTCAGTTCCGTTTCGAACCTTTGCTGCTGTTATTTGGAATGGGAATGAGCTACACTCTCTCCTCTTAACAAGAGTTATAAATTAGTCAAAAATGTAATGAGAAATTTTTCTCCAGGAGAAAGGCGTTTATTTATATATATTAATTCTTGCTGGTATACCCATTCTTCGCACGGGTGAATCGAAAAATTAAACAATACAAATTGAAGCATAAAGTTTTTAATGAGTTAATTTTACATGAATTGCAAATTAAACAAAAAAAAAGGCCTTTTGCATATCTTAGCTGAACAAAAAATCATTTGTGAAATTTTGTCGGTTTAATAGCTGATATAAACGATTTTTTTTTTATTTATAACGTCCCCGTAACTCCCTTGTGGATCGATTTTTGAAAACCCCTTCCTAAGCTGGTCTCTGCTCAGCAAAGGTAACACATTGTTACAAATTTTGTGTAATGAATGCTTAAAATAGTTAAATAATTTTATATCTGGAAGTGTAATATACATTAATATTACTTTCTGTTGTATTTATTTTATGTTAAAATTGTAATATTCGCAAGCAACGTCGTTCCTTACATTATAATGGCGATTTAATGGAAACATAGCGAAATGTTGGCATCATTTTTAGTGACCATGTTGGCAACTAGGTGATTGATTGAATGGTGCAGAAGTTGATATGCTGTTGCGCCACCTCGTGGAAAACTGCTTTAAAGAGAATAGCACAAAAACCTTCCCCGCAAAAAAATACATGCCAATTTTCATAGTGATCGGTTGAAGTGAAGCGAGGTCATATATACAAGCATCCATTTATATATATATATATAGATTCAACTTTTTTACTCTGATCCTACTGTTATGTAATACCTGAAAATACTTCGTACGCCATTCTCACAGCTACAGTCGTTGAATTTTACTTTTCTTACAATCAGTTTAGGATACTATTAAGGTAAATTTGAACTCTTAAATTTTCTGTTTTTAACATGAACAGATTTCATATTTAAAAAAAATGTATGTTTAGTCTTTTTTTAACAATCATTATTGTTCATTAGCATGATTTTTGTAGTATTTTCTTATTTTTATTGGTTTTTTCAAAATAAAAATATTTCTGTTGATTGGCATTCTATTTCTATTTTGGGAGGGTGACCACCTGGAATCACTGCGTGCTGTTGGCATTTTTAGCCGACTGGGTGGCATAGTTGGTTTTTCGCTGGCCCTGTACGCCCATGTTTGCAGGTTTGACCCTAGTCCAAGTCGGTAGATTTTCAGGATGCAGAAAGTCGACAGCGTTCATTTCGTATGATTATGCGGCGTGTTAAAGATTCCCAGAGTGCCTGTTTGGCTTAGGTGGTACAGGCAAAATTAAATTCCTAGTACCCTTTCGCTTACTCAGAGATCAGGTGCTTCCCTCTGAGGAGGAAAATGGGCGTCAAAATTATTGGTAGTTCTCCAATATGGTCCGAACTAAAAAATGACACTAGGTCCCGGGGAATGTCCTAGGTTTGCAATGGTAAATACCAATCCGCAGCCCCACTGTGGGGACGGGGGGAAACATTCTATTTCTACAAACAGAATGAATCTTTCATACAAATATGAATGAAATTTTAAGTCTAAAAATAATTTCAGGGTTCAATTTTAAGTAAATATTTTTAAATCCCTTTTGTAATGAACGAAACAAAAGCAGTTAACTAATTGTTATATTGAAAATTTAAGATAAAATGACACCTTTAACTGTGTAAGAATTTATTTGAATTTTTATCCTTGCAACTTTTTTACAAAGTAAAATTTATCCAAGGTAACCTATTTTAAACAAAAATAAAATTGTTTTTTTTTTCCTTACAATTTTTTAATTTCTAAATAAGATTGTTTGGAAAATTAATGACAAAGTCTGTTACCAATCTGCATTTAATTAAATATTTTTACTATTGTCACTTTTTTGGCTGCTGGATGATAAGAGAAAAAAAAAGTGCCACATTGTATGTTGAATTTAAAATTGGTGATAAAGTTAAAGCCCATTATTTGATGTTTCATTTTTAAAATTCTTTCATTTGATATGAAATGATTTTTTCTAAATCACTATAAAAAGAAAGTGGATAATTTACTTTTGAAGTCTGGCTGTGACCGATGATTAACTTTAGAGCATTTGTCTCCACCCTCCGGTCCACGGACCGGTGCCGGTCCGTGGATCAAATACTACTGGTCCGCTCAAGAAACATTAAATTATTTCCATTTTATTTATTGCGGTATATTTTCCTTGGGTTTGGACTACTTTTTATGAAAACCACTTTACATTCCTTGTTAAATCACTTTATATTCATTTTTGGTGTAGCTATATTTTATTCTGAAGGCACGTTTATAAATGCAATTAAAATAAAATTATTAAATCAAAACAATATAAACAATCAACGTCCTCCCCCTCAGCGGGCCGAGGTAAAATTATCCAACGCTGACCGGTCCGCGGCGATAAAAAGGTTGGGGAACACTGCTTCAGAGTACTTACTATTTTCCACATAAATTTTTGATGTTCATTTATTTATTATTTTTTGTAGAATTAAGTAACATACGCTTAAATTACCTTTAAAAACAATGATGGTTTTTTTTCTTAATGAATTCAGATATTACTTTGGTAATTTTTCATTAGTTTTTTATTCAGTGAAATAATGCTACATGATTGTTAGATGTAACTTTTCAGGAAACTATAGGTAAACTACTCGTAAGTTTTTGATGTGTTGTGCCTATATTTATAATTATTTGATACTTTTTAAATTCTTGAAAATCCTCTACAGAGATTAAACTGTTAACTACAGTAATACCTCGACTTCGCGAACTCGGAGTTAAGCGGTTATCAAATCTCGCCGACTCTTTTGTTTGAGGAGGGAAAAAAATTGGTGAAATCGGGAATGGAATTGAAGTTGTCGATCTTGCCAGGCAAACAAATTCAAAAGTGGATAGAGATGATGTTCAAGAACTGTGCTGGATTCCTACAATCAGGAGTTGACATTTGATGAGTTCATAGAAGTGCAAGAACGAGACATTGAAGAACTTGAGTCTTTAGACCCAGTTATATCAGAAGATCAAATGAGGGTTGAGAATTTGGCAGAAGGCCTCAACTTAATTGAACAAAAGTGATAAATTTTAGAAAATATAGATTCCAACGATGAACTTTTTTTTCCAACAAAACAAAGAATAAAAAAATTATTAGCGTGCTATAAGGAAATTTTGAGCCGGCAGACTACTTTGTTGGATTTTATGGAACATTCTACATCAAAGTAACTTCGGTTAGCGATTTTGTATTTGTATTATCTAAGATTTTATTAAACTTTTTTTTCTAAATTATTATTTTCTTTCGTCTTTGTCCCCAAATAAAAACAATTCAGATGTATTTATCTGCGAAATTATACCCCGACTTACGCAGTTATCACTCAGTCCCACTTATAGCTTAAGTTCGGGGTATTACTGTGGGGCTGCGGTAGCCCAGTGGTCAAGGTATCGGATCATGGCAGGTATATCGTGAGTTAAAGCCCAGTACCACTTAAGACCCGCCGTGTAGGGCAGCGATGCACGTTAAATCTGTCGAGAGCTGAAATGTCCTTCCATTGGTCTGGTGTGGTAGTTAGGAGAGGGGGGTGCCAGCTCAGGTGTCGTCCACGTCACTTGACCATGGTTCAAAATTACGTGGTCCGTCGCCAAAAGCCCTCGTGTAGCTGAACAGTGCGACGTTAATATTCACTCACTCGGGGTATTACTGTAATTTCCTTTCTTGATAAATACCGCAATCACATATGGCTTATGAAACATAAGCGTTACCTCTCTCTAATTTTAAATACTATTGGAAAAAGGCAATAGAAGCAATTTTACATATCATTACGAGATAAAAAGCAATGCAAGGTTCTATCAGTAGACAAATCCGATAAAGTATGAATTAAATTAACAATGTTTTAACTCGAAATTGTAGCGTAGTTGGACTCTATTCGAAAAGTATACTCGGTTTATCTTGCAGATACAGTGCCTAATCTAACAGACAGTTTGAGTCCGACGTTATTTCTGTACAGTCCTCGTTAGCCATTAAAGGCCCGCCGCGTAGAGGGAATGAAGCACGTATAATCTGTCGTGGCTCAAGGTATACATGTTAGAGTCTTATAGATAGAAGTTGGAAGGGGATCCGCTTTGATGTCCTCAAAATTTCTAAGTCCGTCATTAATAACCTCCAAGATGTTTCAAAGTGTGATGTTAATAAGCAGTCCATTTGGATTTTATATATATTAAAATAGATTTTTGTACAATAAATAAGGAGCTAGTTTATTCATTAGGAATTTGGTCAAAATTTTGGATAATGAAGAATGTGAAGTGAAAATTGAACCTCTCTCTCTCACACACACAATTACATGCTTCATTCGACTTTATTGTTATTTTCCGCCTACCACACAACATTGGATTTTTGAATTCACACAATTTTAAACACAAGGTCTGTTAAATGTCACCCTCCATTATCAATACATTGATGTAGTCAATTTCGAAAACTTTAAGCCACCTTTTCAAGCATATTGACAAGGATATTGTAACACTGGTCACATCTTCTGTGGTTGTCATGATCTAATTTTTTACGCCCACGTTGGAGGAGAACGTTGCCTGTAAAACCCAACCTTCTCACAAGGGGAGCACTGCTGCAGGGAAAACAACACACGCGGCGTGTTTCAATATTTATAGGAATGGCTATTCTTTTTGTGTCTCGAAAATCGCTAAAATCTGCATTAATGTTTGCAAACAATTTCTCAAACAAGCATTTCTTTGTGTGAATCTTTGATTGTGTGACTTTCAGTAATGAGAGTTTCATTTCCCGCTTTTACAATGAACTGAATTTATTTTTAAATTACATGAATTAATAGGAATAAAATTCTTATCACATTATAAGATTTCTGTCACAAATATCATGGTTCCTCATAAACCCTACTTCATTTACAGATCAATGTAACTATTTTTTTTTATCTTGTTTACATATTGCTTATTATCTGTTCGTTTCAGTTTTATCATTTTGGTGGAACGATATTTATTAGGTAATGATAATAGAACTTTCTTTTGTTATCAAACGCTTTTTTTTCTGTGCTTACAAATGAAAAGTAGATAAAGGATACACAGGATCGATCAAACAGGAAATCGATTTTTCCAATCTGGGCGGATCGAAATGTCATCGATAGATGTTTAATTTGTTCCAAAGGATTAAAAAAAATGCGTTTATTTGGTGAAACATGAATATTGCATTATTTTGTTATCAATTTCTGTGACAGAATGACGGATATAAATACTGATGAAAGTTTAAAGCCATCTTTGTCTACAGTAAGCTAATTGTTTTGTTCTTTTATTATAATGTTGTTGTTTTTCTGTTTATGAAAATTATAATCGTGTGTAAAATTATAATTCTATTGCGCAAAAAATTATGTGCGTTTTTTTTTCTCTTTAAATTATAAGAATTGAATATTTTGATTAAAAAGTTAAAGACATTTATTTAACATGCTTTGGATTTAAAAGAGTACATTGATAAAAGTGTATATCAACTTCTATAAGAGGAAAAAAACTAATACAATGAAATACAACTTATTAATACAATGATAAACTATAACTATGAATTTTTCATTTACATATAATTGTACGATTTCCTTTATTCTTTCTTGGTTATTTTTTAACTTTGGGTATATTTTTCAAAAAAGGAACAAGTTCAATGTGAAAATAGCCCGAATATATGTATGTCTTTTCCAATTTTTAATGTCTACACCAGGGGTTGGCAACCTATGGCACACGTGCCATGTGTGGCACGTGATGCAATTCTCTCAGTGGCAATCTGCACTACTCTACAAATTTGTCAATTTTTAAGTGAATGAAAGTTAATAAATTTGTAATGGACCTTATTTGACAAACATCTTCAGAATTATGGAACATTTATTGAATTATAAAAATACCTGAAAGGTAACTCTAAAGATAAATTTACAGCTATTCTGTAAGCAATTGAATGTCATTGCTGGAGAGATTTAACTGTATGAAGAGAGAAAATTCTCTGCTTTTCGCTTTTGGTTCTACATATCTAAGTAAAAATCTTTCTTGAGATGAAAAATATTTCGAGTCCCAAAGAAATTCTTTAGCGACTGAATGCTCAGAATCATGTCAAATTATACCCCTGATTTTGTGATAGGAAACCAGAGCAGTGCAAGTGCTAGGTTTGCATTAAAATTTTTATTTGATTGTAATGAAGGGGAATATTTATATTTTATGTTGCCTATTTCTTATTTTAATAAATATGGTTATAAGCACAATTTAAATTTTTTTAAAAAAAATTTGTTGAAGAAATAGTTATATTTTATGCTGTTTATTTCTATGTTGAGAAATATCTGTAAATGATGCAAAATTAATATATATTAAAACAGTAAATATCTATATAATTGACCTCTATTCTTTAACTCTTCATGCATTATCGCGGGAATCGAATTGTTTCAAAAATGTCTTGTGTGGCACGCTGAATCATATTGGTTGATTGGTTTGGCACGCTACAGATAAAGGGTTGCCGACTCCTGGTCAACACCATTTGTATAACAGCCCAAGTGCAAACATGAACAAATCAAGTGAACTGGAAAACTATCTTTTTCGTCTTAATGATGCTTTCATATTCATGTAATATTAATGGAAGTCTACAAGAATAAATAAACCTCATTATAATATTTTATAGATATTACGACTCTATATAGCTGAGAATGAGATATGTCATCTTCACCTCTTTTTATAAAATTTATGTGTGTGTGTATATATATATACTCGGAAACTATATTGAAGTAAAAAACCTGAAACTTTTATAGCTGTTAGAAAAATGTATCTGAACAATCTATTTATATTTTAATTTTAACTTTACGGTATTAATTTTATTACAAATTATTTTTCAAATGTCATTTACCTAAAAAAAAACAACATATTAATATTCAAATCCTTTTTGCTTTAATTTATTTAATTTTGTTAAATAAACGTATTGTAAAATTTCTGGATTAGTGTGTAATGGTATTAAAAAAGGGGAGCTTAAATTTGTACAATTCATGTTTTGTAAAAGAAGTATCAGAAATATGTCTTTAAAAACTAAAGTCCATAGCTATGAAAAAAATACAAAAATTTCCAAACCTTAATAGTGGAGTAATAGTGTTGAAAAGAGATAAATTACTTTGCTATTTGAATACATTTAGGAAACAAGAGGAACATGAAATAGATGTCGCAGTTTGTGAACTTTTAAAGTAATTTTTGATGAGGGCATGGAAGCTTCAAACTTGATGGCATCAAGAAAAGCAGCTTCCAAATATTAAGTTTCAATAAACAAGATAGCCTGCTACATCTCCTCATCCTTAATGACTTTAATTCCTTATTCTTGCCACTGATTGTCAAGTAAACCGTAAGACACGGAGGAAAAACAGCTTGCATTGCTTTCTCTATTTCTGCGTCTAAATCTTGTAAGGCTTTGAAAGATTCCCTACTTCTTGTTTTCAATTCGACGCAGAAGAAGTCAGCTAAATACCCATCTCCAAATTGACATTCTAATGCTTTCTCGGTGGAGTAATGTGGCAACAGATATATGCTAGACCAGCGATACTCAACCTGCGGCCCACTGAAACTTTCTGAGTGGCCCGGTTATGGCCTGTTGCACTGACAAATTCAATTATTTAAGAACAATTCATTAAAAATCTAACGAGAAATTCTTTCGATCAAGCAGTCAAATATATCAGTTATGCTATCGATGTGGTGCTGGTAAGAATTGCGAGATAACTTTTTTTCTTCTCTTTAACAGTTAGTAACAATGAATAACAGTAGAGAAGCGACCATTTTATGGGTGAAACTAATTTTTAACTAGCCCTCATGTCTTCCAAGCCGAAAAATATCTAAAGAATATATGTTGTTTCAGGGCGATTGGGATTTTGACTATTTTGTAGAGAAAACAAACAACTTGTTTGATTTGTCGTGAAAATGTTCAATCACTCTTTTTTTTTTAGGATCTCTTTGAAAGCGAGATAAATTGGCTTTCTTAAAAAACTCTTTGCAACAGCAACAAAATATTTTGTCGGCGGTGATATCACAAAATGCTGAGGTAACAAAAACATACCATAAAATTTGTTGCATTATATATATATTGGTTAGCATATGAAATTGTCGAGGATAAACATATGAACTGACACAGAAATTGTTAGAGAGTTTCTTAAATGTTTCCCGCGATGTACTCTTTAATAAATTGAATTATTTGCTCAGATCTTTTTTTTTTTTTTTAGTAAAATCAAAAAGTATTTGAATAAATTTAAAACATAATGCAAATGGGAACTATTTTAAAACAAATAATACTGATTTCAGTCTGAAATTCAGTAAAAACTCTTGCCCACCCTGCATTTGGGTAAAATTAATATCGGTAAAAATAAGTGAGGCTTTATCAAAAAAAAAATCATATTACCCAAAGTACATGGCAGCTTTTTTTTTTTTTTTTTGACAATGGGAATGCAAAAAAAAGGGTTTGGGGATTAACGATGGAAGAAAACCGCAATTTCCCCATAACTGGGTAAAAAATGCAAAAAAACCTATGTTTTTGCAAGAGTTGCGTGTGTTAAAGTTTAATCTAGTTTTAAAATAAAATAAAAAATTATGAGTTTTAGTATTTTGATCAGTTTTTCGCATTTTAAATGTTTTTTTTACCTTATAATGTCCACACACCCCGCGTGGAATAGTTGTCATATGTATGTGGCCCTTTAGAAAAAAGGTTTAAGTACCCTATGCTAAAACTACCCGAATTTCTAAAATTATGTTTAAACTAAAGCCATACTATAAAACTGTTAGAATAGTGTCTACATAAAATTTATTTTATATAAAAAGGAAAGAATTTTTTTTTTCAATATTTTTTAATCTGGTCTCAGTTTTGAAACGATTATAAAGTGGGAAAATTCGGAAAAAAAAAAATTCGGAATATTAAATACTTCGCGCGTCTTTAAGAACATTTATGATTTTTCTAAATAATTTTTTTATAGATTTTTAATTTATGTGTTTCAGTTAATTATGACCTGGTATATAGAATTACGATAAGAATGAGAAAAAACTGTAAAGAGAAAGATAGTAAAACACAATTAATCCTTCTTTTTAAAACTAATGGTATGGCCCCTCAAATAGATGTTCTTTTTATTTAGAACCTATTCCTATATATCTTTAATTATATTAAGTCACTTATTTTAAACATGGGAAATCAATAACAAATCAACTACTATTTTGATTATTAAGTTGCTCTCTAAATGTGTTTACTCTTTCCCTTTCCCTTGAAATAAAAAACATTGCTTTTTGCTGATAACGGTTTTTTACAAAAAAGCAATACTAAATAATACTATTTCAATTTGACATTTTCTGGTATCAGAATAAACGGACTCGCCGATAAAAGTCAAACAAAAAATTCCAAAAGATAACAGTGTTGATATTATAAAATAAGTTAGTTAAAAATAAAAAAGGGGAAAGGACATTTTGGCCCCGGGCCCCAACAATATATATATTAAAAAGTTTCCTTTATATAAAATTCTTCTTTCAGATTTTTTTCCAAGAAAATTTAGAAAATATTTATGTACTATTCTAAAACGATTTAAAAATGCTTTTAAAATTTACGAGCTTATTCTGCACGTGAAAAAAGACAGTAAGCTTAACGGGGAATGAGGAAAATGCGCCAGAAATATTGCACAAAAATTAAAAATTTCCCAGTATCAATTCCATAAAGTTGTTCATAAAAAAACCCAAATTTAAACCAAGAAAATCTTTAGGTTTTTCCTTTTTTTTTTGGATGAAATTTGTTTTTTTTTTTTTTAATTTTTGGAAAAAAAAAACTTTTGTTTTTTTTTTTTATTTTTTTAAAAGAATATTTGGCCTTTGGGGGGAAGGTTTTTATTTCAGAAAATTTATGCCCTTTCCTTCCCCACATTTTTTAAATTTTGTCTCCCCCCATTTTTTTATTTTTTTGTTAATATATTGTTTATATATACACACTGCTGGCCATACAAAATGCAGCACCAAGAAGGACCAGAGATATCACAGCAAAATTTATTTAGCAGATAACATGTTGGACAAAGATCAAACGATTAAAATTACGGCCTCTTGTGAAGTGTGGATAATGACAAAATCAGCAGTTAGATGTAGTCGCCACTGTTGGCTATAACCACTGCCACACGCCTCGGCATAGAATCAAGAGGCTTTGGATATATCATTGGGGGTTTTCTGCAGCCCAACCCGGCCCCATTTTTTAAAAGGTTTGATCTGGTGTGGCGGCGGGTAGTGTATCCCGGGCCCAACCGTTGTGCAAGCATGGACCACATTTTTTCCCGGGGGGCGTGGGGGCTGGGAGAAAAAGCGGCCCAAAGGGAAGCAATTCAATCTGATGGGAAGAGAAGAACCCTTGAACATTGCGTGCCCCGTGTGGTTGTGCATTATCTTGTTGAAATATGACTGATGGCAAGCGCTGAATGTATGAGAGGACCATGGGTTCCAACACCTCGGGAAATGTAGCGGGTTTTTCAGTTTTCAACAAAGCACTAGGGGGGTTGCGGTGGGGTGAAATCCAATATCACCCCAAACCATGATACCGGGTGCAGGACCAGTGTGGCGATGCATAACACAACAGTTCAGCAGTCTCTCACCACGGCGCCTCTAAACTAGAATCCGGCCATCATGATGTTGCAGGCAGAAACGGGATTCGTCAGTAAACACAATGTCGTTCCATTCAGTAGTCCATGTCCGCCGTTCATCGCACTATTGGCAGTGCAAACGCCTGTGGTTTCCAATCGAGGGTAAACGAAGCAATGGACGTCTTTTGGACGTACCATTGTGCTATAAATGATGTCGAATGGTACGAGTGATACATCGATGGTACAGTACTATTTAATCCAACTTTAAAAAAAAAAACTATTTTTTGTCTGTAATTAAATACAAATTCACTAACACAAATTTATGAAGTTTGAAATTTCAAAAGTGTCTCTAGTAGATCAAAAAAGTTTTCCCAATTTGTTCATGATAAAATGGTAAAGTTTCCGTAGATTCATTATTTTCCAACTGATAGTTTTTTAAGAGAAGTATCCGTAGTTCTTACAAGAAGCCTACAAAAAATCAAATTATGTATATCCTAATATATATTACAAACGCGAAAGTTTGTGAGGATGTTTGGTCGTCTTTCACGCAAAAACAACTGAATGGATTTTAATGAAACTTTACAATTATAAGCTTATAAATCAGAAATAACACATAGGTTTTTTAATTTAAAAAAGATATTGGGTGAATTTTTTAAAAATATAACGACAATTATAAAAAGAAGAAAAGGAAAAAAATTCTGCCATTTAAAAAAAGCCCGTGATAGCATTCATTTTTTTTTATCCCTTTTGTGTTTGTCTACCCTTTTGCCTCGTGCGCTCTCCACTTTTTTTTTTCTGTTCATCAGTGTAACCCACTATTAAATTTTATTTCATAAAAAAACCCTTAGATTTCAAAGGGGAAAGGTGGTGGCAAGTTTTTTAACATAAATAAATACAAAAAAAAGTAATATTAATGTATTACACTTCCTGATATAAATTATTTACATTTTTTTTAAGTGTTCCTTACACAAAATTTGTAACAATGACTTTTAAGGGAAAAAACATGAAATTAAAAATAAAATATCAAACTGTTTTTATCAGTTTTTTTTTTTAAAAATTTTTTTCAGTACATGTAAATTTTATATCTACCCCCCATACTTTTTTTAAAACTTATATATATTATATATATATTGTGTTTGTGTTTTTGTTTGTGTGTGTGTGTGTGTGTGTGTGTGTGTGTTTATTCAAGCTTTAAAAAAAAAGCAATTGTTTAAATAGCTATCTGAAAATTTTTTTTCTTTTATTTATTACTTATAGAAAATGGTTTTAATTAATATATATATATATATATAAATTTTTAAAAAAAATTTTGTATTATTTCATTACTAAATTAATTATTTGTTAATTAAAAAGTACATCTTTCTATTATTTTGGATAAAAATACATTTCAGAGATTTTTTTTAAGCTAATTTATACGAAACCCATTGATTGATTCATGAAAAATCTGAAATCTATTTTATTTTTTTAGTTTCTTAGAAACTAACTATTATTTAAAAATGATAAAGTTTTTTTTTTTACTTTAGCATTTGAATCTTTTCTCTTTTTTTTGCTTCACATTAAAATTTTTTAAATAATGCAATATTGTTTTTTAAAAAACATACATCAAAAAATTTTATGCTATATCTTTTTTTGTGAGGGGAGGGAAAAAGGGAACAAAATTTTTTCACTAAAAAACCCCTTTTTTATGCCGGGCTAGAGGGGGAAAAACCTGTCTTAAATCAAAAAATGTGGAACAAATTTCCCCAAAAACGGAAAATTTTAAAGAAATAATTTTTTGGGAAATCACCCACACATTGCGCGCGTACAAACACACACACATAATTGCTGGCTCATGAAGGAAAGAGAAAGCCCGTGTAAAGCCGGGTCATGCAGCTGGTATATGTATGTGTATTTGTATGATGTGGTGTATTTGTGTTCTGTGTGCGTGTGTGTGTATTTGTATGTGTGCGTGTACAAGAACTTTATCATTTTTTGGTTTTATCTCGAGTAATAACAAAAATTTAAAAAATATTTAATGTGAATAAAACATGTGTTAAATATAAATAAAGGATTTAAGTTATAAGTTGAAACTACTAAATCCACAAACCTCAATTTATAATTGACGTACTATCAGTGCCAACAATTATAATCCCATTATATAATATCCCTACAATCGGACTCAGCTCTTTCAGAGCATCCCCTATATCTTATCTGCCATCTGTCTTTCTTGATTTCACAGTGACAAAAGCTTACAAAGAAAACTATAAAATACATTTCTCTTCAACTTCCATCTAATTACACGAGCTTCATAGAATAAACATGAGCTCTCTGGAAGAAATATAATCCATAGAACAAAATAAAATCATATGAAAGCTTTTCAATGCAATAGCGGGGGTTTTTTAAATTTCCGGGAAACGCTTTTTTTTTCAGCGCAATTGTATTTTTTGATTCTCAATTTCCAGTTAGCTAATGGATACACAGAAATTTCTATCTTTGGAACAATGAAAGATGAGATATCAGAAGTCTATCAGATATCTATTAATAATCTTTTTCACGCCATCTTCCTGGATGTGACCGGCAATTTCATTGTCATTTTGTGATCTAGCTTTTCAACGTAAATACAAGATCATAAATTTTCTCAGTGAACTGCACTATCCTCGAAGATTTTGGGAAGAGAAAAATGGTAATTTTTTTAATCACAAGTTGATAGGATATCATGTGGAATTTTCTCTAAATACGATGAATTGGTAAATATTATTTTGTTTTAATTTAAGTCACAATTCACGTAAGTAAATGAAATTTTGTTTGGGTGTTTCTTTTCTTTGAGGATAAGCTTGATTGAATCATTTTAGAAATGTTAAATGAAGAAATTTGAGAAAAGTTATGTGTAGCATATGCGATGGCTGAATAAAATAGGATCTTATTTAAAAAACAAGTAATATATAAAAACATTTTTAAGTCAATTTCTACTTAGGTCAACAAAGAAAATTTTTATTTTAGTTACTTTTTATTAAATAATTACAATTAATATAAATATGTATATACGTATGACAGAATCACACTATTAAGTGACAAAATAGAAAGCGATTTTCCTTGTAATTTTTCAATTTCCTTTCTATATAGTATGTTGGACTATTTTTTTTGTTTGTTACTATTTGTTCATTCATTAGATTTAATTATTCTAAGAAAATAGTATAGTAAAAAAAATCACGATGTGAGCATATATGTGTAGAATATGCGATGGCTGAATAAAATAGGATCTTATTTTAAAAACAAGTAATATTTAAAAACATTTTTAAGTCAATTTCTACTTAGGTCAACAAAGAAAATTTTTATTTTAGTTACTTTTTATTAAATAATTACAATTAATATAAATATGCATATACGTATGACAGAATCACACTATTAAGTGACAAAAAAAAGAAAACGATTTTTTCCCGGTAATTTTTTTAATTTCCTTTTTTTATATAGTATGTTGGACTATTTTTTTTTTTTGTTACTATTTGTTTTATTCATTAGATTTAATTATTCTAAGAAAATAGTATAGTAAAAAAAAAACCCATGTGAAAATATATGTGTAGAAAATGCGATGGCTGAATAAAATAGGATCTTATTTTTAAAAAAAAATAATATTTAAAAAACATTTTTTTAAATAAAAATTTTTACTTAGGTCAACAAAAAAAAATTTTTATTTTAGTTCTTTTTATTAAATAATTTCAATTAATATAAATATGCATATACGTAAGAAGGGAAACACACTATTAAAGGGGACAAAAAAAGCGATTTTCCTTTTAAAAATTTTTTTTAAAATTTTTTTTCTATATAGTATGTTGGACTATTTTTTTTTTTTTTTACTATTTTTTCATTCATTAGATTTAATTATTCTAAAAAAAAATAGTAAAATTTAAAAAAAACCTTTACCGTATATATGTGTAGAATATGCGATGGCTGAATAAAATAGGATCTTATTTTTAAAAAAAAATAATATTTAAAGCATTTTTTTAAATCAATTTCTACTTTTGGTCAACAAAAAAAAATTTTTATTTTAGTTACTTTTTTATTAAATAAATTTTTTTTTAATATAAATATGCATATAAAAAAATGACAGAATCACACTATTAAGTGACAAAATAAAAAACGATTTTCCTTTAAATTTTTTTAAAATTTTTTTTTTATATAGTATGTTGGACTATTTTTTTTTTTTTTGTTTGTTACTATTTGGGGGTTTTTCAAATTTAATTTTTTCCAAAAAAAATAGTTTGTAAAAAAAAAACGATGTGAGCATAAAATTGTAGAATATGCGATTTGGGTGAATAAAATAGGATCTTATTTTTTAAAAAAAGTAATATTTAAAAAACATTTTTTAAATCAATTTCACTTGGGGCAACAAAAGAAAATTTTTATTTTGGTTTCTTTTTTATTAAATAATTACAAAAATTTAAAATAAAAAAATATATACGTATGACCCGAATCACACTATTTAAGTGACAAAATAAGAAAGCGATTTTCCTTTAAATTTTTAAATTTCTTTTTTTTATATAGTATGTTGGACTATTTTTTTTTTTTTGTTTTTTTACTATTTGTTCATTCATTAGATTTAATTATTCTAAGAAAATAGTATAGTAAAAAATCCGATTGACATATATGTATAGAAATGCGATGGCTGAATAAAATATGATCTTATTTTTAAAACAAGTAATATTTAAAAACATTTTTTAAATCCCAATTTTTTTCTTAGGTCAACAAAGAAATTTTTTTTTTTTTAGTTACTTTTTTTTTAAATAATTTCAATTTATATAAATAAAATATACGTATGACAAAAATCACCCCTATTTAAGTGACAAAATAGAAAGCGATTTTCTTGGGGAATTTTTTTCCCAAATTTTCCCTTTTTTATATAGTATGCTGGACTATTTTTTTTTTTGTTTTTTTTATTTTCTATTTATTCATTCATTCAATTTAATTATTCTGAAAATAGTATAATAAAAAAACATACTCTCAAAAAATTTGGCCATCCCAGGTGGGATTCGGGAAACCCAAAGTGCTTTTTCCAGCGCTACAGGGAAAACAACGAACAAATTTTCCCCCTTTTATATATGATGTTGAACTATTAGTTTTGTTTTTTACTATTTATTCATTTTTTTATTTTAATTAATGAATAATATTTGAAAAAACTGTATTATCACCAAATCTCATCCACCACAAGTTTAAAAAAATGTATTTGAACTTGAATGGATGAAAGTATTTGATTATCGATTGAAAATTTGAACAAGATATATATATATATATATAAATATAGGGAGAGAGTGAACTAATAGTAGAGAGAGAGAGGAATTGAATTCATCACATTTTCAGTTAGCAATGTAATTATTATTCTTCAGTTACAATTATTCCTTAAGATAAGTGATTTTAAAAGTCTCAAAAAGTTTGTATATATATCCTTCTTGCAGTCACCTTTTTTCTGGTTATTTACTCATTCGTAACAGAAAACTATTTTCGCTGTTTTTAGTAAATAACAATTATATTTTGAAAAGTAATACTCGGGGTGTTCTTTTTTAGATTTTTTGCATATTTCTGACTAATTTTTACTATAGAATTATGGAGTTTTCTATTTTTAGAAATTAATTAAAGTGTTCGCAGCAAAAAATTAACTGTATTTAAGTGTTTATTTCATCCCAGTAATATTAAAATAGGATAAAGTTGGAACCTTAAAACTATGTTTGATCCTGAATTCTTAATATAATTAACTGGAAACTCTGACACAGTAAAGTATCCCCGAGATTGCTATTGCATTAATGTGTCTCTTCTACTTTAACCTATATTGTCTCGTTATATTTCTACATTTTGCTCTGCATTCAATTAAATTTGTAAAAAATTAATATATTATTCATGATTATATATATATCCTGAGAATATAATGCCTTTTTTCAAAGTTTCTGCTAAGTTTAAGGTTCCTCACGAGTTAAGGTATCCGACTACGTTCAGAACCGTGATTTAAAAAAAAGCGTTTAAATGGATAATTATCATGATATTTAGTGTCACTTAGATTAGAATACATGTATAAAAATTGTTTTAAAGGCATTTTGACAAAAAATTTTTTAAATAAAAATTTTTTCAAAAAAAAAACTTAGAATGACCCATTTTCAAAATATTCTCCTTTTGTGAAAAATGCTTCTATTATAATAATGTTTTGTCTGCATATAGCTCAAACCTCTTTACTGAGGCTCAACTAGAATTTTTGAAATATACAACTTAGAAGTGGGTTTATCCGTATTTTACGAGAACAGAGGGGAGGAACTTTAAGAAAAAAACGCCGATTAATTATTTCAATTGGTGGTAACTCTGAAAGTAATGTGAATTTTTCAAAAATTCTGGTTGAGCCTCTGTAAAAAGGTCTGAGCTATATACGGCAAAACATTAAAATAATAGAAGCATTTTTCCAAAAGGGGGAAATTTTAAAAAAGATTATTCTAAGTTAATTTTTGCCAAAATATTGTATTTAAATAATTTTTTTTGTCAAAAATGTCCTTAAAACAATTTTAACAATATTCTAATCTAAGGACACTATAAATTTTGAAAATTATCCATTTATCCTTTTAAAATCACGGTTCCGAACGTAGTCGGGTAGTTAATGAATGAGTGAATAATTTAACGTCGCCCTGTTCAGCTACACGAGGGCTTTTGGCGACGGACCCGTAATTTTGAACCATGGTCAAGTGACGTGGACGACACCTGAGCTGCCCCCCCCCTCCCCTAACTACCACACCACACCAACGGGAGGACGTTTCAGCTCTCGACAGATTTAACGTGCATCGCTGCCCTACACGGCGGGTCTTTAGTGGTACGGGGCTCGAACTCATGACATGCCTGCCATGATCCGATACCTTAACCACTGGGCTACCGCAGCCCTCCCGAACGTAGTCGGATACCTTAAATTAGTTCAATGATAAATATCATTCTCACCCTCACTATTACAGTCATTCTCATCCAAAAGTTTGTGAATTATGGATTTTTCGATAACTTCAGGTTATACAGTTTTAAAACCTTCTCCAACCTTCCATCATTGATCGTAACAATCATTGAACAGAAATTATAAATCGTGTTATAGTAAATAAAACCGGGTAAGAAAGTTATGGGCATATATATATATATATATATATTATGTTGTTGTTGTCGTATGTTTCAACCTGGGATACATATGAAATACGAGCGATTGATTAACAGAAACATATGGTACAAACACAGAAGAATATAGAGTTTTTATTTTACAAACGATGATCCTATCATGGAACAGAAGGGGTGCGCTGCTTTCCTTTCGCGAGACGGGAATCCATTTCAAGCGAAAGTCTTTCCCGAAAAGAAGATACAACCATGCCTTACTCGGAATTTGAACCCGAACCCACTCGATTACAAGCCGAGTGACATATCCACCATACTGGGTGAGGCGGCATATATATTATGTAACATACATATATATATATGTATGAAGAAGGAAATTGTTAAGACTTCTTCTCTAATAGTATATATAAACGTTGTACTTTTAATAGACACATGACACGATTTTTATTTTTTGCAAGTCTTGTAAAAAAATTTTCATTTTAAAATATACGCAATGAAATAAACAAATAGTATTACATCAAAGAGATTGTTTAAACATTTTCCTTTTTTGTTTCCTTACTTCTTTTGTGTGTGTTGAACAGTTTTTATCGAATTTAAGTCATTTTCTCTTATGTCATTCAAAAAAGAATTCTCATTAATCGGTTTGTTACAGTAACCAAAAAAACGTATCTTAGCATACTTAATTATTAACTCTATGTTGGGATCAGGGCTTCGAGCCCTAACTTTTTTCGTTCCAGTTTTTGTTCCGGTTCAACTAAAAATATATATATATATATCGGTTCAGCTCCGGTCTTCGCTCCGACAAAAATAACGGTTTTCGGTTCAGTTCCGAATGAATAATTTTATTTTATATATATTCTTATCTTAAATCATCTATACTAGTTCATTAAATTGAATTAAATCTGCCTTCTACAAATGGTTTCATGTGAAACTGAAACAGAAAAGTACTAGTGAACATCAAAACAGGAAATCATGAAGAAATGTACATGCAATGATGATAATTAAATGGTTGACGTTAAATTAGAAAACATCGATAAGTTGGTTACAGTAACAAAATGACTGAAAATATATCGAACCGAAATAAACTGATATTTTTTTTAAAATTTTGTTCCGGTTTTCGTTCCGACCCAAAAAAACCTTTTCCCCGGGTTTTTGGGTTTTTTGTTCAGTTTCGGTTTGAAGTCCTGGACGGGTTTGAAACAAAAACAAATTTTTGCATTTACTTAAAAAACACTGTAAAAACCGCCCTCTCTCTCAACACCTAGATGTGTGGGGGAAGGGGAAAAAACACTTGACATGATCCCCAATCTATTTATTTACTCAAAGAACGCACAATTTCAACTAATATTAGTGAGAATGTCTCAATGTTAACCGTGAAAGTGGAACAACGACGACAAAATGCTAACGATTAGGAGACTATCAAACTCGATCCTTATTTTGATAAAGGATCAAACCTATCATCCCATTTTCAACATCTCTCTAGTGAACAATCGTCATTTTAAAATTTCCTCCCCAATAAGAAAAATTCTATAAATTCTAATATTATACCTTCAGTAGAAATCTTACCTGGCTCGAATATATCTCTTCTCTCTTTCTTTCCCTCAAGCTAGAAAACCTTGCCTATTTATAGTAAGGGTAATTTATATCACGATTCTCTTCTTCGAAGGGTTGGGTTTTGTGAATTGAATTGATAGCCAAAAGTTTTCCCCAAAGGGGTTTTTAGTTGGAAAAACGCGTATAGATCCGTCACAATATGATAGTTTCTTTTATTAGCTATGTAATGCAAAAATTGGTTTTATTTCAGTCTCAGGTTAGTCCTACTGATGGGAGTCGTCTTATTAGAAACAAATCTGTCCAATGGGCGGACTGGGAGCTGCAAGACGTCATGGAATTCAATGCAGAAATCAAAACAGAAACTGTGATCGACGAATCTTCTCAAACAGAGCTCGAAGTAAGATTTACTTTCTGAGAAGCATTGCATTGTTCTCCTTTAGACATTACAAATAAAAAATATTTTTAAGGGGAGTTGGAAACCTCTCTCTCTCTCTCTGTACTGACAATGTTAAATTGGCTGTTTTCGATGTACTTTTTCTCAAAATCTGTTATATGCACATGCTTGAAATTTTTCATACAATTCAAGTATACCTTTATCATTATACTGAAATGAGCCTTTAGATAATTTTGAATTTTTTAATAATTTATGAAATAATTTATCAAACATTGCGAAATTCGACCCATTTTTCCCATGATAAATTTGTAAAAAATAAATTTTTGAGTTTTTTACAAAAAACTCATTTCAGTATATATTAGCCATCATTATAAATATATCATAAAAAATTTATATACTTGTGAAAGGTAGTTTCTTAGAAAAGGTACATCGAACATCAAAATTTACATTTTGAGATAAATTGATTTTAATGTATACAGTGAGACTTCTAATCGGCTAGGAAATAAAAATAAAAGGCTCAATTTACAATAAAAAGATGCAATGTTTTGGTTTATATCAGACGTTCAACTTCTAAGCAAGCAGAATATTTTGCTTACATTTTTCGCCATTCAAATGGACGTGGCCCAGTTTCAACGATTATTTAAAAACAGGTTTTAAGGGCCTCTAATTACCCTAGAGGTTAAAGCAAGATATTTTTAGAAAGGTTGAAATCTAGACAGTTTGAAAATGTAAAAATCTCAAATTGTCAAAAAAATAAGACTAATTTTCCAACACCCTTTAACATTTGCTAAGATGGTCAAAAATTAAAAATCAAAGCTCGTACAATGAAAAGTGTTTAAAACAAAACTGGGGAACTAAAATACTTTTTATTGTTAAATACTACTGCAAAAAAACCCACCACATATATTCAATAAAATTAAGTTTATTAGAACACACGTTATTTACATATATGTGTATATATGCATGCATTTCATAAAAATCAATGAAACAAAAACATTCACACACACACACACACAAGAAAATGAAATTGAATTAAAAATTTTCAAGTTTTTTTGAAAAACCAAACGTTTATTGTTTTTATAAAATAATCTGATATTTTTCTTTGTATTGCCTTTTTTAGCATCAAATTGTCAACAAATTGTTCGATGCCGTCCTTTTTATTATTCATTCCACTATTAGAATGTGGGTCTAAATAACTGTACATGCTTTTCATGATGTTCCTCATTTTGGATGACGTGGGAACAGGAGTTGCATTATTCCTTTCATTTTCATCATCGTAATTTGCAACAATGATATCTTTTGAGCTCTTTTAACAAACCGAAATGTTTTATCTGCCGTAATTGGGTATAAACAGGGTTTACATCATCTACTGGAATTTTCCTGTAATAGACAGCCCAATAATCGAAACTTTCTCAAAACCCTTTCAAATCTCGCCTCCACAGCGGGTTTTTTTCTGTATTTCGCTCATTCCCGGGGAAAAATTTTTTTTTGTTTTGGGCGATTTGCTTCTGTTGAAAAAATGCATGAAACTCTTAGTAGTTTGTCGGCCATTTTTTTTTCCCCTTTAACCGATATTTGTTTAAAAAGCATTTTCGCTTTAAAACTTTTCCCCTGTATATTTATTGAACATAGTTTTTGACTACAACTGAGCATATTTTTCTAAAATTGGGATGATTTGGGGTCGCTTCCTCATCATTTTGGGGTTTCTAAACTGGGGGAGGAACGATGAATGACCAAGATTTTATCCATAAAATCTAATTTATTATTATCAAAAAAATATTCAGAACAACTTCAAAAAGGAACCGGGTGATTTAAAAGTAAAAACCTTTGTAATGCGTCAAATCAAATAGCAACTTTAATCAATCCCCTCTTTAAAATTCTAAAATTTACTGATTTATTCTATAGTTAAAATCCGTCCTTTTTCCCCAGGCGTAATTTTAATTTTACCGTATAACACTGCTTTCGCGTCTCCCCTCCCTTTTGATCTACTTTTTTAAACTCTAATTTATATAAATAGCTTTTTCTTTATGCTTTTTCTTGAGAGGGATGGCTGTGAAAAAATGGGAATTTCAAAACCCAAAAGGTTTGTTAAAAACGCGTAAAAAACCCCCTCCAAAAAATACGCCTTTTAACAAAAGGGTCAAATTAAAAAAATTTTGGGAAATTAATATTCAAATTAATTAAATTCATGTTTCTTTTTAAAAAAGAACCTTGCGCTTCTTTGAAATTTTTCCCCCCTCATATAAAATTAAAATCAGTGGCAAAAAAAAAGCCCCTTCGGGTCAAACCCCCATTCCATCTCAGGTTTTATGACCTTGGGCACTGAGGTCATGACGATGTTGGTAAATGGTCGTCGACTGAAACCCGCAATTAAACTCCCAAAACACAAACCTGGTACTTATTTATCAAACGGGAAGGGGAAAGGCTGAGTCAACCTTGCCCAGCCCGAGGTTTGAACCACGACCTGTGGCGTGAAAGCACGCACACACACACACACATATACTTTTGATAAAATGAAATACGTTGTTTTATTAACTAAATGTTTGTAACTTTACAAAGTATTGATATAGATGGTTTAAAATTTATGAAATGTGTATTAAATTTATGCAATGAACTATTACACCTAATAATAATTTTTAAAAACATTCTAATTTCTACAAGAAAATAATATATTATTTTTAATTATTTAATTTCTTATATTAATTATTATTATATTACTTACAACTTTGGTATAAATGTTTTATGCAATATTTCATGTTTTGTTAAATGAAGTCTAAATATTAAAAAACAATGTCGTAAATGTATTCAAATCAATTAGTAAAATTTCATAGTTTATAAATATGTTGATATTTGAGAATTCTAGACAATTTGTGTGTATATCATCTCGAATATTTTATACTTTTATTAAAACAATATTGGAGGGGGGATAATTTAAATCTGCATATCTTTGTAAGCCCTTGGATTTCATAATTGTTTCTTTTATATCATCTCTTTTTTTCCCCCGATAATGCGATATTTGGGGTCTTTTTAAAGGGAAGTTCTTTAATAAAATATTTAAAGTCATTTTTTTTTTGATAATAGCTGCCTTTTTTCGGATCTACCTACAATAGTTTTTGCGGATGTAACTGTTAAAATTCCAGACCATTATTGCTAAAATGTGCAGAAATAAATCCAGTCATGAGGAGATATTATATGTAACCGATATATTTTCACAAGATAAGATGTAGTAATAGTAAGATAAGATAGAGTAAGAAGTAAGATATTATTCGAAACCGATATTTTAATTCATCACATTATTATATTGGAATAGCATAAGAGCTTCAAGAAAATTATTATTTTTTAAAGGTATCCGACTACGTTCGAAACCGTGATTTTGCAAAAGCGCATAAATGGATAATGATAATTTTCATGATACTTAGAGTCACTTGGATTAGAATACATGTATAAAATTGTTTTAAGGGCATTTTGACAAAAAAAATTTTTTAAATCAATATTTTGGCAAAAATGAACATAAATGACCTTTAAAAAATATTTTTTTTGTGAAAAATCTTCTATTATAATAATTTTTTACCTGTAATATTGCCTTTTAGAGGCTCAACTAGAATTTTGAAATATTAACAAAAAGTGCATTCTTGTTTTACGACAACAAAGGGGAGAAATTTTAAAAAAAAAGCCGATAATTTTTTTTCATTGGTGGTAACTTGAAAATAATGTAAATTTTTTAAAAAAATATAGTTAAACCCTCTGTACAGGGTCGAGTATAACAGGAAAATATTATTATAATAAATCATTTTTTACAAAAAAAAAACATTTGAAAAAAGTTAATTTTTTAAAATTTTTTAAAAATTTTTTAAAAAACCAAAAAAAATGCATTTTTCTAACATGACTTTAAATATCGAAAAAACCCATTTATTTTGGGTTTTTAAAATCACGGTTCTAAACGTAGTCGGATATCTTAAAAATAACCTTGATATCGTTTCTCACAATTGCAAGGCATGTCTATAAAAATTCCTTATTACTTATTAAAAAGAAAAGATATGTCAATCAAAATAAAATACTTTTACAACGTTAGTAAGAAGATTTAAAACACAGTTGCGTAAGAATCATTTAACTAGGCTTTCTCTATTGTAATTTTACAGGAAACAAAATGTATAAAAACATTTTTCATGAAATACGAGTATATTGTGTGCTGTAAGTAATTAGTTATAAACTCATTTATATGATGAATAAAATAGTTTGGAGAATTCTTAATGTATTGTTTCGACATGATTAACATAAACAAAGATAGTAACTGTACTTTATTTTGGTATATTTTAACAGATATCTGATAAACATGATACTATATCTTTGATAAACAGCCTTGTACAAACATCAGTAGAAATAAGGTAAGTCAAACACAATATATATATGTATGTTAAATTTTTTCCGTACTTTTCCGTTTCACCGACGCAAGTGATAAATTCGCCAAAAATGGTACAACCGGCGCCAAATGAAATATTTCCACTGGTAACTTTTACCACCACATTTTCAAAACAAGTCGTGTCTTTTCTTATCAGTAACGTCTTTTTCATAATGCATCAAAAAGGGATGAAAAACTAATGATAACTGATATTTATTAATATGTTTATGTGTATATTGGATGTTGTTGCAAATAACACCAACTTGGCGATATTTGCACCGGCGAAACGGAAAAAAAAGTACATTTTTTTCAACTATTAAAATACTTCTAAATTTTAAAAGAAACTAATTTTTTTAAAAAGGAAATCGTATATTATAAATAACTTTGAGATACTTCCTTTCGAAAATCATAAATGGTTATATAAATCTCAGAAACTAATATAGCTTTACATTCGGTTTTTCAGAAAAACTCATATGTGAGCATGATTTTAAAATTTAAAAATCATCTGTAATTGCTGGTGGATATTTAAAAAGAAAGAGTGTGCTTTTACGGTCATATTTTAGAGGTTAGAAATTGTAATAAAATATCCTTGAAAGATGTCTAATGTAATAATAATAATAATAATATAATAATATGTATATCATTGAAATTTTCTTAAAAGGGGTAGAGGGTAGGAGAATGATAAATAAGGCGAATTATGGTTATGGAGCGGCTATGAGAATAAGAATTTCAAATATTAAATAGAACTAGAATTGCAAATACGAAAATAAAATAGGTTACGAACAGAACTGCTTTTTCACAGAATATTAGGTTTCAGAAATATATTTCAGAAAAAAACCAAAACTTAAATATCGTAAAAAAATTCTTTCTTTAAAACGCAAATATTTTTTTTTTTAAAAAATAAAGTTTACATCTTTATCAATAAATATTTCTTATAAAACGAGCAATTTTCAATATTAACCTAAGCAAAAATTTTCGAAATCAGACTCTTTAAAATAAAGTTGTGTAAGAAAATAAAAAATAACAATTTCACACATGATTTATTTAAACTTTTTTTTTTACAGCGAATTGGCATCCCAGAGTTCACGCAGCCCGTCTTTGATCACATGCACAACATTTGAAGAAGATGACGAAAGACAGGCTGCTTTACAAGATCTAATTTCTCATTTAGAAGATACTGCTGCCCTTCTTCGAGATTACTTATTACCACCTAAAACCGAATCATTCAGCAGTTCCAACATCTCATCATTCGAGCAAACGACATTTTTATTAAAATATCAGATCGTGCTGGTACTATTTACACAGGTTAGTTTTTCAATAATTTGAAAAATAAAAATTTTTCCATTGATCGCCTTCTCAAAATAAATAGATAAAATCCAAAACCAAAGAAGAGGGAAAATCTTTTATCTTATACCAGTGATCTTCAAACTTTTTCAGTACATGGAACCCTTTGAACTACAAGGCGTTTTCGGGGAACATCTCCCCCTCACACACTTGGAAGAATATATCGTAAAATAATATTTAAAGTAAGAGCAACATATTAAAAGTACTTTATGTAACGACAATTTTAAAAAAGTACTGTTGTGAAACCGCCCCCCTAAGGTGACCGTTTCTTTGATTATCCGCGTGAGCTAGAGGTGTAGGGTTTACAAAAGGAACAGACATTTTTAAATTCTTAATATGACTTTATTAAGAACGTGACTTAAACTTCTAACAAATTAGATAATTATATTAGTGAGAGAATCTACTATGAACAAACACACAATAATAGTTATACCGAATCGCGTAACTTGGACCGCTATCAATATCTAATCCGCCTAATCTCACTTCTAATAATATTATAAGTCATAATATCAAATAGTCAATCCTACCTTAATTTGATCGTAGCTTTAATACTATGAAGAGGCGTCTGGACGCGCGTGCAATGGTATGCACCTTGACCTAATGGCTTAATCTTCAAAGTAACTTCTACTGGTTGTCAACTCACGCTTGTATCAACCTATCACATAACATTCCCCAAATTGCCATACGACTTACTGAAACTTCTGTTATTTAAATGCTATCTCATTTGCATTTCATCTTCACGTTTCGCTTCTTGGGTTTTGGTTGGAAAAGAGTTGCCATTAATCTTGGTCCCAAAGAACCCAGAGGTCATGTTAAAGAAACTTCACACTGTATTTGTTATTATTAAATTACAATGTAATTTTTTATTATTATATACTCACATTTTTATAACATTAACTTAAGATTCAAATTTCACCTACCCAAGCAATATATTTAATAATTGAGGTATGTGCTAGCATTTTTTCACTCAAACTGTCGAAGTCTAGAACTATTGAAATTATCTGCAGTCGGATTTCATATTCTGCGTATAATTTACTTTTATATTTTGTTTTTGTGCCACTCACGTTGAGGAATATTTTTCACTTGAAAAAATACATTGTTCTGAATACCATTAAACGTTTATAGCTGTGTGAGAAATCTTCGGTATTTTGCTAGAATTTACAACCAAAAGTTTAAGAGCTATTCTTCCTTAAATTTAGATTGTAACGTCGAATCTGTTATACGTTGATAAGTTGTTCCCCCTCCTTCATTATAGGATTTTTTTTCCACAAATGAAAAAAAAAAGGGGGGGGGGATGCATTTTCTACTAGAAAACTATTTTGCTTCCCAAAACATTGTACTAACAATTATAAAATTATTTCATGTGGAACCTGGAATGGTAAACAATCTAATAGGTAGGTCTTATAAAGGAAAAAAAAAAAACGTTTGAATATTCTTTTATTATTTTATGAAAAAAGCTAAGAACGTATTACACAAAATAAAATTATGTATAAATAAGAAATGTTTAGTTTTAATGACCAGGATGAATTTTTGATACTTGTGGTTATACAAATTTCATCCAAGAACGAGAATCCATTCTGTATACACATTTAAAATTTTCTTTTCCATTTTTTATTGTGACCTGTTGAACCCCTGTGTATACCTCATGGAACCCAAGGTTCCGTGGAACACAGTTTGAAGACCCCACTGTCTTATGCAATTGGTTTTTGTCATAATCAGCCTTTTGTCAAATGATTTGGAATTAGTAAATAAAGTCCTTACAGTCCTTCAAATAGGAATCAGTTCACGGTCGAACGAAAAACGTCTTTAGTAGAAAATTTTAATACGACATTCAAATACACAAGGACAAATACTTAAGAAATTTCCACATTCGAGTGTTTACAAGGATAAAGGATCATTTACAGATAGTGTATATTTAGAACAAATACAAAAATTGTTTCAGGGACATATTTCAATTATGGTAAATACAATACTGGCAATTAACTAGGTTTCGTTCGTATTCAATTTTCCCTCTTCGGAATGTTCAGAAATAATAATATCAGGGGTTCAGTTATGCTTCAGCCTATCGATGATACGGGCAAAATTTTACAAGGCCCATTATTTTCGAGGAAAAATTGAAATAATTATGGGGCCGTTTTAAAGGTTGCAAAATTTATCACCCCTGTTGTCGTACGAACTGATTTAAACACATTTTAAATTATATATTTAAAAACTAGTGATCTGTAACAGGGTTCTGCAATTAAGAAATTATAAAAGAAGTTTTTACAAAAGAACATTTTGAAGAATGATTATTCTAAAGTTCTTCCAAAAGGTGGATCTTCAGACACATTTTTTTTTTGTCTAGGGTCTTAGAGCTATTTTTGTTAATATTTGACATAAAATCAGACAATATAATTTAGAAAAAACGGTTAAAAACTAAATAATTTATTAAATTATAGAGAGAGTTACATGAAAACATTTCAAAGGAATATAGGAAACAACACAAATTATTTAAGGAAGGTTCATTGAGATTCAATCGAGCATCCACACTCGATGGCCCTATTAGATCCGCCTCGCTAGATGCGCTGAAATACCTTTGGGTTTTCCTGACGTGTTCAGTGGGCGTTTTCCCGTATAGCCTTGATGTCGGCCCGTTAAAGGGACGCTAGAGGATATTGATAATACTGTTTGGGTTTAGAATTTTACGCGACCTCCAGGTTAAACGCACGATATGACCCTAACCTTTTCAAATGGGAAATATTCCTGCATAAATGTTAAAGGGCAAAACAGATTTACGTTATCTATTAAGTTTGTACAAACACGCAGTTTCTAAATCTTTGTTTCCGAACGCTGCTCGCACGTTCCAAGGGGAATTTTTAAAAATATGATGTTGCGTATAGTCTCCTTTTTACTTAATTTATTGCAACTTTTAAGTCTTTGGAGCCATTACAGAAGAAACACTATGGCAGAAATAAATCCCAACCAAAGTGATAAAAGGAACACATGTTTAAAGACATTTTTTAGATGGAATGGGGTGGAATGGTTCAGAGAAAGGAATTCTTTTACGAAAAATGTTTTGGTGAACTTGTGATAATCTGATTTCAAAACCATTTTTATTTAGTTACCGCATTTATACATATAAAACAAAGAAATTAAAGAATCTTCATTTAGTGTTAGAAGCAAACGATATCTTCAGTTTCAAATTATTAGCGTAAATAACCATCATTTTATATCCAGTTTCTTAGAATATTTTTATGTGGTGATTTAATTAATGAAGTGTGTATTTTCTTAGTTCGAATGCGCCATAATCTTCCCCTCACATTTTCGTTTAGCATTGTTATAAGATGAAAATTTTTTTTATTTGCATCACACACATTGAAAAAAAAACTTTTCAGTCACTGAAAAAAAATAGAAGTCCATTTAAAATTTTGAATATTAAAGAACTTTAAGGGACATTCACTGATTATTTACTATACATAAAAGATTCTAATAAGAATATCTATGCTTGAAATTGAAACAAAATGGGGTTATGATTTTTTTTATTGTAAAAATTTTCCTTTGTGGTTAGTAATAAATGAAGTAATCTATAATTGTTAAGTATTCAATTTTTATATCGCTTCCAACTGTTTTAGAAGTTTCGAAGAAAATGTGTTAATCGATAGGTTTATTGTAAGCATACAAGCAACTAGCATCAATGGTGTTATGCGCTGTAGATTTTAGAATAACTTTGTTTTTAGAAAAGATTCTACAACTTTAAATATTTATATAATGCTATATTTTTTAAGTATCACTTATAAAGATACTTAATTCTCAATAGTTTTGTTACCAATAAAACTCCTTTTTAAGTATTTCTGTTAAGTAGAAATGAATCTGAATTTTTTTTGTTTTCATCTCTAATCCTTTTAGAGCCTCGGTATTCAAAAGTTTTTAATAACGAACTCGAGGCCGCGTTGTCGAATAGCGGGTTCAAGTTCTGGTAGCTCTGAACACCCTCCCTGTAAAGGAGCGTACGTTCAATGTGTCGACGCTCTAAGTTTTCACGTTTACGTGTTTGTGGAAGTTTGGAGAGTGGGACATCATCAAAGCATTGTTCTCATCACTTGCCTTCGGTTCAAAATTAAAAGGTTCTTAACCAACAGCCCTAATGTAGTTTTAAAATTTGGCCTTAATATTCATTTCTTAAGGTATCCGACAACGTTCGGAACCGCGATTTTAAAAAAGCACATAAATGGATAATTTTCATGATATTTAGTGTCCTTTAGATTAGAGAATACATGTATAAAACTGTTTTAAGAACATTTTGACAAAAAAATTATTTAAATGCAATATTTCGGCAAAAAATGAAGTTAGAATAACCTTTTTTCAAAATGTTCTCCTTTTGTGAAAAATACTTCTATTGTAATAATATTTTGCCTGTATATAGTTCAGACCTCTGTACAGAGGCTCAACTATGATTTTTGAAAAATTCACATTATTTTCAGAGTTACCACCAATTGAAATAATTATCGGTGTTTTTTTCTTAAAATTTCTCCCCTCTGTTGTCGTAAAACATGAATAAGCCCACTTCTAAGTTATATATTTCAAAAATTCTAGTTGAGCCTCTGTACAGAGGTCTGAGCTATATACAGGCAAAATATTATTATAATAGAAGCATTTTTCACAAAAGGAGAATATTTTGAAAATGGGTCATTCTGTGTTCATTTTTTGTCAAAATATTTTGTTCTTAAATAATTTTTTATTGTACTACTATTCTTAACATTTTCTAATCTAAGTGACACTAAATATCATAAATATTATCCATTTATACGCTTTTGCAAAATCACGGTTCTGAACGTAGTCGGATACCTTAATCAATATCCCGCAAACTGACATTTTTGATATTCATTTTCATTATTTATAAATATTTTTAATTGAATTAATGGAATTTTCAGAATGGCTGTATGTTTAAGAACCAGTGAATCGAAAAGAAATCAACACAGGAGTCAACATCAACGACGATAAATTACACATTATTGACATTCTCTATACAAAAATCATTAATAATGAACAATGTACGAGTATTACCATCGTGGATTCATCCGAATATTTGAGTTTTGATAAAAAGAAGGTGAAAAAAAGTATAGCAATAATTATTTAACTTCATTTAGACAGGAAATGGAAATGAACATAGTGGACTGTGTGTTGAGTGTGAAGCAATAATCATGAAGCTCTTAAATAATGCTAAATTAAAAAATGTATATGTTTACGTGTGTATTATCAGGAGTGTGTGTAAAGCTTCATCATCCAATCTTCGCATAAAGTTAAGGTATCCGACTACTTGCGACAACTTTTTTTTGAAAAAATGAAGATATGGTGAATTTTTTGTGATTTTTAGGTCTATTTAATATATTTTAAGCAAAAAAGCGTAAAATTGAAAACAGAAAAAAAATTTATTATTATTAAAATGGGAAAAACTGGTAAAAATGTACAAAAAATTATATAAACGGGGCCCGCTCTGTACAAAAATTTTTCGAATAAATTCTCAATTTTTCAATTTTAATGTGTTACTTTATTATTCATGTTTGAAATGACCTTTAGGATAATAGATATTTTAATTTTTACAAACACTAGAGCCCTCTATCTTAGTGACTCTATGAAATTGCTTAAAAAAACAGTGATTATATTCACATAAAGAACTGTAAATTTTGAAATAATACAGTGATTGAGATAAAAGAACAAAATACTTCTACTGTGTTATACAAAACATTTACAAAAAGTTTCATTAAATTATTTTCAAAACTTTTTGAGCAATCGCTGTCCGCGTTTGAGTTAATCGAAATAAAACACATTTCGAGTAAAACGCATTTTAAAGTTTGACATCTTGTGTAAAGTTAGGGCATCTTCTTTAGTTAAAACACTTGTAGTTTTTTTTCTAGTGAATGGAAAATAAAAAGCTTGGTATTTATATTAAGAGCTAATAAGATTGTCTATAAAATAAAATCATAAAAAAAAATTGTCAATTTTTGAAAAAAATCATGATTTTAGGGTAGTCAGATACCTTAAGGAATATTTTGAACGTAAATGCGACGGTCTAAATAAAAAAAAAAAAAATAGTCGTCAAAATATTTACATTCCAACAAATAAACTTTACTTATGTTTTCTTTTCGTAACAATTATCGAATAGGTAATGAGAAAGAGAGAATTGATGAAAAGGTAATAAAGCCCCATTTTAAAGACGTAATATCTTGAAAATTTGATAGTAAATATCAAAGAAATTGGTAACATGTCACACTCTGATATAATCGTCGTGCGATTAAGTGAGGCATTCGTATATTTTGCAAAGAACACTTTATATTTCCTTTAAAATCAATTCTATAAAACTTCTATTCTGAAACATATATCATATATGGCTAGTACAATGCGTATAAAATATGTGTATTTACTTATAATAACGTCGAATCGACAAACGCTGCCAAATACCTCGATCTGCCGCCAATAAAAAAAACCGTTCCCGTACTAGTTTAAACCAGGTCTTCGAACCGGAACTGATCCGAATGAAAAAAAAAAAGTTATTTTGTTCGGAACGAAACGCGGAACTGAACCGAAAAAAATCTCGGTTTTTTTCGGTTCGATATATTTTCAGTCATTTTATTTCTGTAACCAACTTATCAATATTTACTAACTAGCCGGTATACCCGTTCTTCGCACGGGTGAATTGAAAAATTAAGCAATACAGACTGAAAGATAAAGGAGTTTTTAATGAGTTAATTTTTTCGGGAATTGTAAATTAAACAAAAAATTTTTTGCATATCTCAGCTAAAAAAAAAAACCATGTTTGTTTAAATTTTTAAAGGGGTTCTGTAGATATAAAGCTGAAAAAAAAGTTTTTTTTAAAAATTTATAACCCCCTTTTTAATACGTTAATTTTAAAATCTAAAAATATAAATTTTAAATTTTAAATGAACAATCTCCCCTTTTATTATTAAATTTACTAAACTTTTTTTTCCTTTTTTCTATAAAACAATGGGTCAGTTCAAAACAGGTCTAAAAAACGGTGGGGGTGAAACGAATCTGCAAGGGGGGGAGGGGGGGGATTTTTGACACTGTGATGGGGGGGGCCCGGGATAAAAGGGTTGAAGCAAGGGGTGGGGGGGGGATGCCCTTTTGACACTGTCGATTGAAAATAAATGCCCCCTATTTAAAACGGATATTGTTCACCATTTCATTGGTTTTAATTTTATTTTCGCGGAACCCAAATTTTTTTTCTGTAAAAAAAAGTATCCCAAGTTATTTTTATAAATTAGTTTATCTGAATGAAAGTTTCTCAAAATTGGTCCACCCGTTTCAGAGATTACCCAAAAAACAAAAACAGACAGACAGATGGGATAGACAGAAAAAAATTTTTAAAATTGATTTTTCATATAAGTCCCTTTTTATAAAATTTTTTTAAAATCATTTAGTAAAAGCTGTTAATTTCAAATTAAAAAGACACTTCTTTTTTTTATTTATATGTATAGTTTTAAACTCAACCATATAATTTTAAATCCATTACATATATTTTCCCCTTCTCGTTTTTCCTTTTTTTGGTGTTTAAATTAGTACTTTTTTTTTCCCAGTTTCACTCGAAATTACTTAAAAAAGGCAGAATTTAATTCAGTTAAATGTACTAGTATAAATGATTTTTTAAAAAAAATTATCAGTCTGAGTTACACTTTTGTTTTTGATTTGCATGGTTTATTTAGATAGACAAACCAGAATCACGAAACTAGTTATCAAATGTGATTTTGATAATGGATAAAAATTTATAATGTTCCCCCGTTCAAACCCTTTATGGGGTAAAATTGCTGATTAATTGCACCCAGTTCACAAGAGAGCAATTAAAAAAAATAAAATTTTGGTTTTTGATATAATTATTTTTTTATTTTTGGAAAAATTATATTTTTTTGTTTATTGTGAAATTATATTTTTAGTACAAATAAGAATATACATAAAATAAAAATTACTCATTCGGAACTGAACCGAAAACCGTTAATTTTGGCGGAATGAAAACCGAAACTGAACTGATATTTTTTTTGGTTGAACCGAAAAGAAAACCGGAACGAAAAAAATTACGGTTCGAAGTCCTTTTTTAAACGCAATATATTTTGCCAACGCATACTCGAAAATAACTTTTACTTATAGTTTATACTATTCCCACTCATGTTCAAGCAAAATAATCTTAATTGCGTATCTGGAAGATAAAAAATTGTTTTTAATTGGTTAATTCTTCTGTATTATATTTCTATCTTATTTTCTTGTAAAAATGACTAAAATTGAGAACCTATTTTCTACGGAAGTAAAAAGGGAGAAACTTTTAAAAAGGGCTAATACGAAGGAACCGAAAAAACTTTGGGGGGAAAAACGAAAAAACGTAACGGAACTACAGGACAACATATCGATTCGCACTTATGCGAAGCGTGGCGGGGGGTGCCCATAAAATAAAACTCGTTTTTTAGCAAATTTTTAAAAAGAAACTACTGCCCCGGGTTTTGGCCCCTTTTAAATATTGTAAAATTATTAGATTTTTTCATTTATTTCTAGTGTACATGTATTTTTCTTAAAATGCAATATTTAATTTTTCTAAATCTTCGCCAGTTTATTTTATTTTGCACTATGTTTTTTACGCGCGATTAAAATTTACAACCCAAAAAAAAGGCCTGGGAGGGAAAAAAGTTTTTTTTTTCCAAAAATGGCTGCTTTTCCTAAAAAACCGAGTTGTAAAGAATGAAAAAAGTATTACTGAAACTTAATGAAGCAACTGAGGATTGTAGAATTACAACCATTTAAAAAGTGGAATAAGAAGAAATTTTCTAATATTTTCCATGTAAAAAAACGGCCCCAAAATATCCCGGATAGAAAAAAATGAATATGAAAAAATTTCAAAAAAACGGGAAAAAAAAGAAATTTTTTAAAAAAAGGGAAACAATAAAAAATTTAAAAAAAAAAATTTGAGGCCGAAAGAAGAAATTAGTATTAAAAAAATTGATAAAATTTTTTTTTTTAAAAAGGAAAAACTATAAAATCATTTATTAAAAATAAAACGGTAGAAAATCGCAATTTGCTACCAGTAAATAAAAAAAAAAAAAATTCAGCCAGACAGATTTATCATTTTGTCAATTGGAATTCACATCATAAGATCCACAGTAAAAAATTCACCTATCCAATTTATTACTTTTTTGAGAAACAGAGGTTATGTCTTTACCATATTTATCATATTTATAACGTGCGATATTAGTAAAAATCTTAACTAAGGTTGAAAAAAAGAAATTCAAAATATAATTAAAAAAATAATAAATTGACTAAAAGAGTGAATTTGATTAAGATTTTATTCCGTATTAATTTAATGTGTGTGTGTGTGCGGAATTTTCTCATACTCTTTTAAAATGTAGTACTGGTACTCACCGGTAATTTCTGAGATATCCATTTTTTCCAAAAAAGGGGGAAAATTAAAGGAAAAAATTGCAAAAAAAATAACCCCCTAATTTTAGAAAAAAATACAAAAATTTTTAACAAAAATCGAATTGCTTAAAATAAATAATAAGGTTACCGCAATAAAAATAAACCTAAAAAATAAGATTCATATATGTATGCACTGTAGAAAACATATTACCAAACGATACAAATCAATATAACCATATTGTAATGTTATCCCCCCTTGGCAAAGATTTGAAACACTTTGGTGGGTAACGAATATCAAATAAATCCGCAAAATTGAAAATTATTGACTAATCCCCAAAAGTTGATATTTTTAAAAAAATGCCGGTAATAATGAACCAAAATGGTTTTCTTTCTTTAGATAGTACCCAATATTTTAAAAATAAATTTACATATGAAAAAAGAGCAACATTTAGAATTTTAAAAATTGCGAATTTCTAAAATATTGTTTTCAAATTATCCAGTGATTTTCATCAAATAATTCGTTAACTACGCTCCGTGCATCATTTTATATGTGTGTAAAATTTTTTAATTAATTTTTTTAATTTTTTTTGAAAAAAGTGTTATCTGAATTAAAATATGTATTTCGAGATACTAAAATTTATATTCATGTTCAACTAAAACGAAACGAACTAAAAAAAACAACTTTTGAGCTAAAAAATTATTTTTGTAGTGTAGTTCTAGAGAATAACTAAAGTATCGTTATTATATTGGCATACAAAAAAATCCAAAAGCTCTATCAGAAATATTATAAAAATATATATTACAAAAGGAAGTCTAAATTTTGGTATATAACTTTTTTGAGCATGCCCTCTGGAAACTTTAAAAGCTTGAAAATTTGAAATGACATCTCATTGTACGGATTTGAATATCTCATTTCTATTTAATTAGAAAAGGAAGTTATAACAGCATACAGCCTTCAATAACTCAGCCACTTTTACCAACACATACGTTGATGAAATCATAGAAGATACCATAACCGAGATACGTCATAAACTGTCTAGAAATAACTAAAAAATAAGTTCAAATTAGTTAATTCTGTTCGATTGCATACCGATTACATCATTAAAGTTTTTCTGAGCTGAAACAGTGGGATCTAACTTTTTTTTTATTGTTTTAATATAACTTTACCGTTTTTTCAGAAACCGTCTCCTTTTAGGAAGCTTACTTTTTTATTGGTCTATATAACTTAAGCCTGTCTCAGAATGCCGTCTCCGATTAGGAAGCTGATGTTTTTATTTTATTCGTATACCTTTACCCTGTCTTTGGGTACCGTCCTTGCTTCGGAAGCTGACACTTTTATTATATCGATCTAGCTTTACCTTGTCTCAGGAAACCGCCCCATTAGGAAGTCCGTTTTTCTTTTTAATTTACCCTGTTCTTAGGACAGTCCCGCCAGGGTGACTTTTTACGACCCGGTCTTTCCTTTTTTACGGAGCTAACGATTGAACAATGTAAACATAGCTTTACCCTGTCTTTGGATACCGTTTTGGAGTGCGAATAAATTATTGAGATATTTGCTGCTTATTTCATTAAAAAAGAATACTCGAATTATCTTTGAGTAACTAAAGTGTAAGGATTCGCTGCAGTAACCCCGTTCGTCAGATGTTGATCCTTTACCTTATTATTATCTTTGTTTTTGGTGCACTTTAGAAACTTATTTTTTATAAGATTGCTAGTGGCAACAATAGAGTTTTTAGTTGTTCTTGGCTTTGAGTTGTTATTCATGAGTTTTAGAGAATTAATATAACTGGAGAATTAATGATGTTTAAAATTTTTACACCATTTATATTTTTTGAGTGTTACTTTTGAGATATTAAAACAATAGATTAACCGATTAATTAACCTTTTCCCTGGTCCTTTTAAAAATTTTAAATTTTAAATCACTTTTAAATAATAATTCAATAATTAAATATTAATTTCCTTATTTATGATAAATATTTGTTTCGCCAAAAAATTTTCCTAGAAAAATGTCTAGAACACAAAAATTTATAAATTCATTTTTTCTTCAATTTCAAAACCAGTTTAAATATTTTTAAACTTAAACATGCTATTAATACCAATAAAAAATTCTTCGGTTTTTTTTTTTTTATTTTTACTTTTTGAAACAATGTGATAGATATAACTTTATTGTTCAAGTTTTGAACTAGGGAACTCTATTTGAAAAAATTTAATCAAATACATTTAATGTCAGGTATATTTATGCATCCTAGATTGTACATGCTTAGTGGCAATATCGAGAACAAAAATCAGTTTAAAAACTGCGTGTTAAAATGAAAAAAAAAATTTTTTTTTACGAATAAAATACTTGAAATTATTCTCTTATAGTGACTCCTTGAATTTATCGAATACTTCAGAAATTTGTACGAAAAATCCTGTAGCTGGATATCCAAAATTTAACTTACCGGAAAAAATCAATAATTTCCCTTATAAATCACATTTAAATCTAAATAGTAAAATCTAATTTATTTTACTTTTGAAGTTCATTGAAAATAAAAATGTATACAAGAAATGAAAAGAGTGCCACATACAAATCGAACACCGAATTTCAAATAGTGATTCTCATGCTCTTAAATAAATTTATTAAATATCAAAATATTTAACAAATTTTTAATTTTTGCGTTCAGTTTATGTTTAAAGTATCGTTTGAGGTAATTTTTTTTTTTATTACGTAGGAAAAAAAAAATACTTTTTAATAAAGTAAGAGGAATCAACAAATGTAATTTGATTTTTTTGTTTTTATCATAAAAGTGGGATAACACCTGCTAAATTAGTCATTTTATCCAGCTGGATTGCTTACTGTTTGTTCATGAAGCGCTTTTGAGAAAGGAAAATGGAAATTATAACAAGAATAAAATTCTCCGTTCGATAAAACTAATTCAAAAGAAGAAAAGATGTATAGTTAAAAGAAAAATGTTAAGAACCTAAGATCTGAATTCTGTAAATATTTCTATAAAATTTAATAAATAGTTTTTTTCATTAATTTCGCCTGAAACTACTAGACAAGTACTCAGATTAGCTGGTTTGAAAGGCCATTCTGCGAGAAGTATATTTGTGTGAATCCAAAAAATAGAAAATTGAGTTTTTAGTTTCCAAAGTCAATGATAAAGCAGCTAATATTTTATTGGAATCATTTGTTTGCATATGAGAGCCAATTTCCCATTTTTGATTCCATTAAGCATACAAAAGAATGGAGAAAGAAAGAAAAAAGATTTTAATCATAACATCTTATTTGGAATAGTGTATCACTGTAGTAAAATGAATAAAGAATGCATTGAAAGACGTTTTAAAAATGATGCTGCGAAACTGATAAATTTATAAAAACAAGAAGATTATATTCCAGATTACTTGTTTTATTATGAGCAGAATTATCCAGAAAACATTGGACCCTGCTTTTACATTCGGAATTCAGATTAGTTTTAAAATAATCATAACAATGCGCTATAATTAGGAGATTAAATATTTTGTTTATTTAAAAATACTTTGGGTTTGGGATGATTTTTCAAAGAAGTAAATATATTAAATGTACGTATTATAAAAAAAAACCAAGGAAAAAAATGAATGCATTGTTTTTAAGAAATCAATACCTGTTTTGTTTCTCAAACAGAATGATGCAATGTTTTGAAAAATAACAATTTTATACTGAATGAATTTAAATAAAAATTAATTGAATTTAAAGGACAGTGTGAAAAAGTATATAATGGATCACAATTTTTTAATTAAAAAAATGTAAGAGAATATTTTCCGGAAGAGATTAGTAAGCATAGTTGAATAAAAAATCTCTTCGAGTAATATGATAAAACAGAAGGCTCGCCAATGAAGGAGAAAGAACAACTTATGAACAGATTCGATGTTAAAATTTAAATTTAAGTAACAACAACTCCTAACATTTTGGTTGAAAATTCTCTCATACAAAATACAGAAGATTCTTGCACAGTTATAAACATTTAAATGTCATTTGTAACAAGCATTTATGTAAAAAATCTTTATCAACGTATGTGGCAACAAAAATAAAATATAGAATTAATTTAAATGCAGAATATGAAATGCGATTCAGCAACCGCAGAGCTGACTTTTTAAAATCTTTGCAAAATTTAAAAATATAAGTCAAAAAGGCTACATTGAATTTCTTTAAAAAAATTTTAACTAATAAAAAAATTATTTTAAATTTTTTTTTAATACTGCAAATTGTTTTAATGAAAGACATAATTAATTTAAAAAAAAGTATAACTATCAAAAAAACAAAAGATTTTTGCCACAAAATTTCATCAAAAAAAAACCAACTTTCTTTAAATATTGTATTTCTTTTTAAAATTTTGTAGTTTTAAATTTTTGTTAAACCCTTTTAAGCCCTTGATTTAATAAATTTTTTTATTTTGCGATTTTCCATATTTTCGGATTTTTGTTTTTTCTCCCCTTTGGGGTTTTTTTGTCGGCTTTTTTTTTTATCCCAAATATTTAAAAGTTAAAAAGATTGAGGGGTGTTTTTAAATTTTTACAGAAAAAAAGGGCGCAATGGGAAAAGGGGGTTGGGTTTATCCTGTTAAAAAAAAAGGGCATTCCCAAAATCAAATTTTTGGGGGGTAAATTTAAAAATTTTTTTTAGAATATTTAAATAGGCGATTCCCTATCAACAAAAAAAAAAAAATTTCTGATTTGGGCCGATTTCCCCCCCCGCGAAACCTTCTATTCCATGTTTTATTGATCCAACTAGATTCTTTAACTGTTTGAAAATTCAAAATTGAAACAAATTGATTAGATGGGGGAGATTCAACAATTTTGGGTTTCCCATGGGCCTATAATAGCTTGTAAATAAAAAAGGGGTTTAACCCCCTGAATTTATGGGGAAAAAAAACTTCTTTCCATGCTTCAGATGGAAGTAAATGTCGGCGGGGGGGAAATTGGCCCAAATTAGGTTTTTTGGGATTTTTTCATGGTTTTTGAATCATGAGCTCTATTTAATTACTTTTTTAAAGAAATTTTAAATTTTCCGCCCCCAAAATTTTGGGTATTAAATACTTAAATTTTTTTTAAAGGGGAAACGCCAAGGCATGCTCTCATTGTGCCACTTTTCCATAACTGTCCCCCAAATTATGAAAAACATTCCCCAAATCACTTTATTTAGCCCCGAAGAACATATTTTTGAAATTTGATGTAAAAAAAAAAAAAATGACAAAAAACACAAAAAGTAAATAAAAAATAATCATAGAAGAATGGAGGAAAATCGATGCAGAAATTACAAAAACTGATGAAATCCATACCAAGATTTAAAAAAGTTGTTGTGGGGACATTTAAAAGAAAATCCCCCATTAACTACAAAATTTAAGAAAGAAATACAATTTTTAAAAAGCTAAGTTGAGTTTTTTGTTAATTTACGAAGACTTTTTTTGGCAATATTTTAATAGTTTTTGAAAATTTTTTTAAAAAATAGTTAAAATTTTTTAAAAAAAATTATGTCATTTCATTAAGAATGTTGCAGATATAAAAAATTACAATATTTTAAATTTGTATTGGGTCAAAAAATTTTAAAATTTTTTATAAGAAATTGCAAGAGTATGAACATTTTTTGTACCCCAAAATGATATATATATATTTTCTGTCAGTAAATCCCAAGGGAAAAGGTTCCCTTTGAGCAAAAAAAGAAATTTTTTTATAAGTGAAAATTTTTTTTTTAATTTTAAGTTATAACTTTTTTAAGTAAGAAATCCCGTAATTTTCTTTTCCCGCTTCTATAAAAAATTGTATGTATCATGTTGAGCTATTTTTAAGTATTTTTTAAGATATAAAATTTTCAAATGTAGGATGGGACCCCTAAAAAACACCTGGGAATGGCCAAAGGGTTCCAGGGATTAAAATTTTTAACACCATTTCCCTTTTAAAATTGACTAGTCATTACCAACCTACCTCGCTGCGCTTTTCCCCCGTGCAGTATTTTTAAATGTATGGCTTTTGGGTTATTGAAAAAAGAAAAGAGAGAGTTATTTAATACCACACTATAAATCTGAACGAAGGTTGGTGAGGACCCGAAATTTTGAACCATGGTAAAGGGGTGACGAGAACGCCATCCGAGATCCCCCCTTTTCCCTAACAGAAAACCCGAAAACAAGGGGATGATGTGGGACCCGCAAAGATATAACGTTTTAACGCCCCCTTTTTTAAGGGGGTCATTTGGGCGCAAGACTCGAACTTTACCGCCAGCCAAAGCCCGCGGATTTTGACCCCCAGGTTATTTCGACCATGAGAAAAAAAAAATACTAAATTTCCACAAAAATTTTCCATTATATTCAAAATCCATTTTTATGGCCCCCCTTTGATGAAAAAAAAAGCAGCCCTTTTGAATTTAAAAAAAAAAACGAAAGTATATTGATTTATTCCGGTAAACTGTTCCCCGGGGGCTCTTTCCCCCTTTTAACTGAGAAAAGGTTTAAATTCCTCCGAGATCCCCCAATGACCCTTTTTCTCCTTTTTTTTTTTTTCCCCCTTTTTTAGAATTTTAATTTTAAAAATGGTGTTTGGGGAGAGAGAAGCCAAGTTTGGGCCCTTTTTTGGGTTAAAAAACAACACAAATCATCACTCCCCCGAAAACCGAATTGGGAGTTGATTTTCGATAAATTTAAATTTTTTTTAATAGATCTCTACTAAACCACAAAGGGGAAACATGAATCCCAAAATTTTAAAGCCCCAAATCTGTTAAAAAATAAAATGAGTCGCAAAAGTTTGGGCGGAGTAATTGAAAAAAACAGTTATGAAGGGTGTGATGTCGAGGAGAATGAAAAGGGGCAATAAGAAGTAAAAAATACATATATCAGACGTAAAGCAGGTTTTAAATCGAACAATGCATCATAGAAAAGCAACGATAAGGGGTTGTTACAGAAATTGTTCAAATAGGTCATAGCACAGCCAACACCAAAGGACGAAGAATTGTTTGGTGTGTTCGAACAAACCGGTGTTGGCGGGGGGTTTAAGCGACGCGAGATCCTTTCCAAAGTAGCCAAGGGGGTCTCAAAATACAAGGATTTTGGGGGGCCCCAGAAGAATAAATCTATGAGATTGAGGTCCGGGGAGCCTGGAGGCCAAGCAACAGGTTCACCACGTCCAATCTACTCCCTGGATAGGAAGCATGGAGGTGGTTACGCACCACAATCAAAAAATGTGTTGTTGCACCCTGGTCCGGTTCTAGTAGTTTTGCCGTCCCGGACAAGAATGGAAAATGCCGCCCCTCTCTCTAAGGCAAAAAAATTATAATTAAAAAAGATGAATTATTCACATGGATACACACCTATAAAACTTGAATAGTTTTTGAGAACAGAAAGGCAGCATAACAATTGTATATATTATTTTAAGTCTTGAAAAATACTAAATAATTCGAAATTAAGAAAAATTTCTGTTTTTTATTATTTGAAACGAGTAAAAAAGGGAAAAGGGAAACGCCATTTCAGCAGGCCAATTTCTTTTGAAAAGAGTCTACTGATGGTAGGCATAAAAAGCGGGTTTTTTTTTTCTTATAGGGAGCAACACTTTAATATAAAAACCCTTTCCCTGAGGCCCCTTTTTTCTACCAAAAAATCTAATTACCCTTGTCCCCTTTTGGATTGCTGAAACCGCACATCGTAAGGGTGAGAGGAATGTCCGTTGTGACCCCACTTCGGACTGGGGAGAAAGCTACTAGCAAAATATGTGTAAGCAAATCAAACTTCATGATTTAATATGTGTACTCCCACCTCGAACCCTTCAAGTTTTCAATATAAAAGAAAACTGACATTAAACAAACAGACTACAAAATAAGGAAGTAAGATACATTAAATAAAATACCAAATTCCCACACAATAGTATTTCAGAAAATGTACAAAAATTTTTGTAACAAAAAAAATATATATATATTTCTCAAATTTGATCCAAATGCCGCCCTTTTTTAAAATTTTTTCCCCCTCAGGGGTCCGGTTTCCCCCCCTTTGAACCGGGCCCCGGTGCCACGTTCTTTGGGAAGCAGGGGCGGCTTCCCGCAGCAATTCCGGGGGAAATGGGAAATTTGGGGACGTGCAGGTTCCTTCCCAAACCCCACCACTTTAAACTCTAAATCCCCACATTCACTGGTTATAAAATATTCTAATTTCGGTAATACTTTCCAGCCACGTTAACTCATTATGAATAGCAATGTTACTCATGTTCAAATTTTTTGTTGTTTCACTCTGAAAGTATTTTTTGTAAGTCGTTGTCTAAGACCTGATGGTGTACCTGATACTGAAGTATAGTTGAAAACAAATTTAGAGAAATCCCAACTGATTCCCTAACTATTTACAATAAAATTGACATTATTATGAATTGTGTACTCTATTTAATAGATTTTAGAACTTCATTTAGAATTTTTTTTTTGTTGTTGCAGATAATTAGCATTCTAATACTTTCACTTTTTGATCATTTGCTGGAAAAGGTAGAAGACACAGGATAACATATATTGGTGAGTACTAAGCACTGTTAAAGGTCTGGATTTTAATTTAGAGAAGTGTCGTGATCGAATAGAGATCTTATTCTCGTACATAATTTTTAACAGGTTTGCTTTTTTTTTTTGAGCGAAATGGGCCTTTAAAAAAAAATTACAATTACTTTCCCAAAAATTTTAAAATTAAAAGCAAAAATCAAAAATACGCTTTTATTGGGAAAAAAATTTCAGAATATAGCATATATATTTTTTACATAAAAAAACTCAGGGAATTATATACAGAAATTAAAAAATATTAAATTTTTTTGGTTTTCAGATAAAAAGTCATACGGGAGACTTAAAGAATTTATGTACAAAGTAAAAAAACAGCATAAAATGAAAAAAAAACATTAATAGGGTATGGGGATCCCCCCGGGTCTGTATGCAAAAATTTTTTAAAACCCCCCCATGCTTTTTAATTAGGGGTCAACCACCGCAGAAAAGGGAATCGCCATTCTTGTGGGGGAGCAGTTTCCAGCTGAATAAGAGTGGTTGAAGGTGGGAAACGTGAAGATACAGCACGGCCGGAAAAGCATCCCAAAGATTTTCAATGGGTTTAAAGGGTCGGGCGAATATGCTGGCCCGCCATACGCGCAATCCCTTCACTCCAGGTAGTCATCGACGATGTCAGCTCTATGGGGACGTGCGTTATCGTCCATTAAAACAAAAAGTATGGGCTACTACTGCAGCGTACAATCTCACTGGTTCAGGATTTCATTTCGATACCGGACAGCCGTCACAGAACCCCATTTAAAGATGTGCAGGTCGGTGCGATATCCTAATGAAATCCCTGCCCGCACCATAATGCTTCCGCATCGGAATGCGTGATGTTCGGTGATGTTTTGGGGCTGATTGCGTGTTCCTTGTTTACGCCATATCCTTATACGCTTCTCATCTGGCTCCAGAGTAAATCTTGACTCATCAATAAACATGACATTGTCCCAGTCAGACACAGTCCAATTGCCATGTTCCCGGCACCACTTTAATCGTGCCCCTCTTGATTGGACGGATAGAGGAGCACAAGCTCGAGGTACCTGGGCATACAGTGCATTCATATGTAATCTTCGGCGTACAGTAGCTGCAGATATAGCCTTACCAATGGATGCTGTAACCATAGATGTACAGTATTTCATTAGTTGCCAATAGAATAGATGTATTTTGTGTTGGCAACACGACCACCTTTTGGAGGTCGCTCTGCGATTCCTTTGGCTACAGTAATAAATATCGATCTGCCGTGGGGGTTGTAACCCTTGGGCGACCGCCTACGGGCCTTTGGACAACTATCTTGTGGTTTGGAATTGTTTCCATAAACGTGAAATTACAGAATGATGAACGCTTGAAGAAAAGAGCAGCATTTCGATCGCTGTCCTGCTTCAAAGCGCCCCCTGACGCCAGCGCTCCAGAATCTTCCATTGTCTTCGAAGTCATAGAAACACGTATGTTTGAAAACAAATTGTACGAAAGTTTTAAATACCTTCTATCAGCACTTACAATCAACTTCTGTAAACCTTCATAAAGCTGGCTTCTATAAGACTTACCTTTTTGCATATTTTTTTACATGAAGCACGTTGAACTGTTACTAACATATTTGCATACTTCCCCTCTTTCTTCTTTTCAGCTAATTGCATCCTTTTTTCAACTCTGATTGCTTCCAAAAGCATTTTCCCTCTCTCCGTGCTTAACTTTTGGAAGTGAGTGTACTTTAGAATTTAAATATTTTGAATCTTAAGAAACTGTTGTTTATAGCTAAATTTACTATAATTTAAAAATTTCCCCTAAGCAACATGCATTAAAAAGCATTCAAGATAAATTGTCCATTAAACAGTGTTATAATTGGCACGAAAAAATAAATTTCATAGCTTAGGAAAATTACTAATAATAGAGTAACCGAAATTGCAATTTAAGGGAACACATGGGATTAAAACATGATAAGATATCTTAATTTTATCGAATTTATAAAATTCAGTTTATAGGATACATTTCGTATTATAAAATATTTAATCTCTATTTAAATTTTTTTTTTATTTTGAACTAGCTTTTAATTGACTACTAAAATTATACTGTAGTTATAGATGTTGTTTAGCTAGAAAATTCTCTTTCCTATTATTATCGTCTGATTTATTTCAATAATTCATGCAATCCTAATTTGTCTCATGATTTTATCTATTTGCTGATATATAATCGTCTGGTGTTAAATGTATGTTGCTTCAGCTGGAATATCAGGTGTATGCATATCAAACGAGACGATTGCTAACAGATGTCGCCGCGCATTTATAAAAAAAAATGCAAACGGACACAGATTTTTTTATAGTTTAAACTTTTTTTTACTCGTTTAGTTTTATTTGGGCGAGTTTTAGCGGGATTGTATTTTTTTTCTGTGTTGAAAATGGGAATTTTGCCTTCCCACCACGGCGGAAAGCATTTAAATTTTTGTTATTCAAGAAAAAAAAACCGAACGCATCAAAAGCTTGTAGAAACATACGGTGGAATGTTGAACCGTGCGCAGGCTACAGGGGTTTAAAAGTTTCAAAAAGGGTTTGATGGAAAACGAGGAGCGGCAGACCAGCAAAAAATTTTTTAAAATGCTGATTTGCAAGCATTACTATGAAGATGATGGCCAAACCAAGAAATCTTGCAGAACCTTTTAATGTTTACCAGAGAGCTGTTTTCCGTCGTCTCATAAGCAAAACTTTAAATTTAAATTTTCAAAAAGCAAAGAAATAAAAAAGGCACAAAAAAGGGTTTTTCCCTGTAAAGGGCCCCAATTTTTAAAAAACCCAAAAAAAAAAGGGTTTTCCGGAAACCTTTAAGACGGGTTAACCCCAGAGGTCCTTTTCCCCCTTTTATCATTAAACCATTGAATTTAATTTTAAAATAAATTTTTTACCTCCAAAAAACCCAAAAATTTTTGGGCGTGGTAAAATGTGTTTAGCAGGAATTTTTTTTTAAATAAAAATAAAACATTTTCGCAAATTTTTTGGTTTTTTTCAATTTCTTTTCATTTATCCCCCCCTCGGGTTTTTATAATTTTTTGTTTTTAATTTTTTAAAAAATTTTTTAACGCGAAATGAGGTTGAATTAATAATATTTAAATTTGTTAAATTTTTTGAGATTTTAAATTTAAAACCCCTTTTTTGATTTTTTTGGGGACTTACCCTAAAAAAAAAATTTTTTAAAAAATTAAAAATTTTTTTATTTTTTATTTTATGGGCCCACTTTTTTTATAAAAAAACCAATTTTTTTATTTTTTTTCACAAACAAAAACTCAAGTGTTTTATAAAGCATTGCAAAAACTTTACATAAGATGTAAAATTTTTAAAATGCGTTTTACTCGAAATGGTTTTTTTTTTAAAAACCAAACGGGGACAGGATTGCCAAAAAAAATTTTTTAAAAAAATTTGCTGGGAATTTTTTTTATGTTCTGTTAAAAAGTAGAAGTGTTTTAACCTTCAGATTTATCAATCACTGCTTATTACAAAATTTACGTTCTTTATGTGAATATAATCACTGTTTTTAAGCAATTTCATATAATTTCAAGATAAAGTGCTTTTGTTTTTTTTAAAAATTAAAAAATTCATCCTGAAGGTCATTTCAAAAAAGGAATAGCAAATAAACATCAAAAAATTTAAAAAATTTAGAATTTGTTCCATATTTGTACAAAAAGGGGGCCCGTTTATGTAATTTTGTCAATTTTTTCCACTTTTTTTTTCCTTTTAGTAGTAAAATTTTTTTTCTTTTTTTTCCTTTTTTTTCTTAAAATTACTAAATAAATCTAAAACCCAAAAAAAACTCCATATTCCTTTTTAAAAAAGTTTTCCCGTAGTGGATAAAGAGATTATAAAAATGAAAGGTATCCGTGGAATAAACTTTGACTGCTATTATTTACAGAATACTTAATATTTTCTTATGTCGTACACACAAAATGTGATTTAAAAATACATTTACAGCTTTTTGAGTATTGAAACTTTTGACCATTTTATTTTACACATTGTTACTTTAAGTTTAAAAAAAAAAAAAATGAGCTTGAAATTTATGCTGTATTTAAGCATAAAATGGGTTTTTTGGTTTTATTTGAACTTTAATTTGGGGATTTTAATCCTTAATGAAAACATTTTTTTTTAAAAATATTCTAAATATATATTTTTTAGTTGTAAAAAAGTTTAGAAATTCCAAAAAAGTTAAAAAACACTGGGGGACTTTTTATTTTTTTAATGAAAAAAGTTCTAAAATTTTTAAACCCTTTTTATAATAAAGTTTTTTAAAAAAAAAAGGGGGAAACTTATGAGAAAAATGAATGAATTTAGTGCGTAGAGTCACAAAAAAGTACCAAGTTCTCACCCCAAAAAAAGACTCAAGTGTGACTGAAAAGTAATCCAATCTGAATAATTTTTGTTCATAGTGATAAGTATAGCTTTTGATTTCATTTCAGAATATACTAATGTAAATTTTCTTTCCTACCTTTGACTTTTGTCCTTTTCTCTTTTATCTTTAAAAAGTATCTGCGAAAATAAGAAATTTTTAAAAAAGGTGGTAAAATCTATGCTTGAGTATGTTTGAGGAATTTATCGTAAAATATCATGTCAGCATGTTTTAGGAAAGGGCATACAATACTAAAATAGAGATGCATACATTTTATTCACCACAATTCATGACAAATAGTTTAATATTTGAAACAAATTTTGTTGATTATTATTAACCTGAAAAGAGTAACAATACGAATGATATAACTGACACACATTAATGTTCCTTATAAACGTGAAATGTTTAACAGTACTTCCTCAATATCCTTAGCGTAATTGGCATATATTACAGAGTGAGAGAGATATACAACACATATACATTAATATATTTTATAAACTTCAAAAGTGTAGAAACCAAAAGTCTAAGCACAGTTGGTATCTATTACAGGAATACAAAGGTACAGCCAGACATTAAGGTTCCTTTTTAGCTTCATGTTTAAAGCAGCTTTTTCCCGTTTTTATAATGTATATCAGTGACATACATCTAATTTAGGGAGAGGTATAATTTAGACCAGTAGTTTCCAAATCTGTTTGATAGCGTACCCATGGAAAAGAAAATATAAAGAAGTACTCCATTGCGTGTATACAAGTGGTTATCAAATTAATAGAAACCCTTGTGAATAAAAGTGACATTTTTAATGTGTTTTGAAAGCATCAAAATATAATAATAGCTACCAGCTCTTTTTTAATAAATAGAAATGTATATATTCTGGTAGTAGTGGTAGCTTTATTGAAGCTCTGTAAGTCTTGATTTTTTTCTTCAAAAGAGTATGCTGTCAAAAGCATAAAATGCCGGACCTTTTATGTTTTCTAAGAGGCAAATCGTAGGAGCCTGTCTAGATGGAGAAAGTGTGACTGAAACACACCAACATTTTTTTTAAGGTGTTTCTAGAGGAACGGTGTCTAAAGTCATGGCAGCACACACACAGCGCTGCAAGACAAGTTCGGCAAAGCAGAATAGTAATCGAGAAGAGAAGCTCAGGGAAAGTGCCCAACGGGTATTGAAGCGGCTTGTAATGTCTAAAAAGCGAACAACTGCTGCAAAAGTGACAGCAGAGCTCAATCAGCATCTGAATTCTCCAGTGTCTATGATTACAGTAAGAAGGCACCTTCATAAACAGAACCTTTACTGTGAGCAGCAATTCCCAAGCCGCTAGTCATAGATTTTAATGCCAAATGTCGTCTACAGTTGTATCACATTCACAAAACATGTTAAGTAAGAGGAAGAAAGCAATATGATCTTACGAATCGCTCTTTCACTCTTTTCCCTACAACAGGACGGGTGCACGCTTGGAGGACACATACACAAGCGTATGATCGTGATTGTATACTTCCAACTGTCAAACATGGAGGTGAATCTATCGTGCTATGGGTAACCTTGTTGTGGTTTTCTGAAAGGAAAGATCCTTGGTAAGAAGTATAGAGACATTTTAGGTAACAGGTCCATCCTATGAAGAAAACTTTGTGTCATACAGGAGATGGAATTTTCTAGCATGATAATGCACTTATCCTTGCAATGGGACTTTTCCAGACAAGGTTTGATGAACATTAGAATGAAGTTAAATATCGACTTTGATCCGCACAGTCACCCGACCTCAATATAATTGAACATATACGATCTGTTTTAGAGCATTCAATACTGAATCGATATCCTTCTCCGGCATCTCTCCCAGAACTTTCATAATATCTCCAAGAAGAATTGTACAATATATTTTTCTAAATACTATTCAGCACTTGTATGAATCGATTCCTAGACGCATCCCAGCTGCATTACATGACAGAGGCGGTCCTACACCCTACTAATAAGGAATTATTTATAAATCTAATGTATTTCCATTATTTTGATAACCGCCTGTGTATCATGAACCTATTTCTTTCACATATTCCAAATATCTTGAGTAACCCCTAGGGTGCACATATACCACTTTGGAGATCACTGGTTTAAATTACAAGTAAGGAACACGCGGCTCCCATGACTGATTTGTGCGACTTTCATGGAAGTCAAATCTTGTAAAGACCTTATCATACGTAAACGTATTTGGAGCAATTTTTCTTTCAAGTAAACCTTTTGAGAAATTTTCATCCATTTGCTATAGCAACGGCTTCAACAAGTTTTTCCTAGTAAGCTGAAAGAATTGTTCGAAATTTAGATTACTCGAAATTCCAGCCAATGGGGTTCTTCGTTCCTACTTCATAAACAAGATGGCCTCCTTGGCTTCGTCAAACGCATCAGAAATGACGTATAATATTTTAAACAGAATGGCGCTCCATTTCTGTTTATGACTTTCAACAAAAGCGCGAGCGGAATAAAAGAAAAAATTTCGATGTTTTCGTTTTCTGAAATAGAAAATCCGTCGAGTAATTTTTAAGATAAAACGCAGCTGACGTCAGAGCGTGTCATTTTGCTTACGGAAACCCTTCACCTCACAGCTGTTCGAAAAATTTCCCGAAATGGTTGTTCGAGACAAGCGTGTGTGATAAGGCCTTAAGAATTGATGTTCCCTTATTTAGATAACAACAATTTAAAATTTATAGAATTAAATAAAAAATAGTATAAATATAAGAGTGTCAGTGTTTATACTGGTGGTTATAACCAATTGTTAATTTCAAGTGATAGAGCACCACCCAATGCAAAAACACAAGGTTACTGAACATATGTTATCTGAACTGTACACAAAAGCTATTTTATTGATTTTAAAAGTTCGTAAAAAGATTAAGGTAACTTGTCAAACTTGCGCGTGCTAGTAGTAATACAGTTGTTATTGTTATACTTATTCTGCAGAATGGGTTTTTTTTCTTGGGGCTTCCTTAATTACTGATTAATTAAAATGTGGACTTTAACGGTAAAAAAAGTTATCCACTTCTAATCTTTCATTAAAACATTTTATAAACGTAAGTATTATAGGAGCTTTCAAGTATTCTAATGTCATTACCAAACGTTGCACACCACAAAGGCTTACATGAAACATTAACATTTTTGTTTAGCTTCATATTTATAATAGCGTTTTACTAGTGTCTGAGGTCAGTGGCATTTATTACAGATGTAAAAGATGTAAATAAGGCATTAACATTTCTTATAAACCTTAAATTCATAACTGTATTTCTACAATGTTCATATAATAGTGGCATATATTGCAGACAAAACTGAGACGTATTTCATATGAACATAAAATTAATGTTAATATTTTACCAAAAATAAATGTGACATCGGTAATTTTTGTTGATTGAACGGGAAAGAGAATTAACCCAAAATGGCTGGGTCCCACATCAAATATAAAACAGCTTTTATTTGAACGCTTAGACTTCAATAAGGTATTTGAATTTTAAAGAGATCTAAAAGGGGAAAAGTTATCTCAATTACCCTTAAAAATTGCATAACCGTTCGATAACAAGTAACATTCATTTTCAGCTCTTCCTTATCTTTCAAGATAAGATCGTTGGCAATCGACTAACTTTTGTTTTTATTTTTATTAACAACAACGTGAAAGATAAAAGTTCATTTTTCTCAATCCTTTTGTTTAACCCTGTTAAATAAACAACAAAAGACTAAAATAGAATAATTTAATTAAAAAGAAATTTCTTTTAACCCAAATCAAGCTTTAATCAAATTGGAAGGAAATGAGTAGTTTAATCAAATTTAAATTTAACTTTTCTCGATAATCTAATTATAAGATATTGACAATTTTTTTTTTTTTGCTTTTCTTAGAAAATCCCTGTGGAGTTGTTTTACAGATATTAAATATGCTACTGGTGGCATTTGCAACAGGTAACTTGTAATTATATTAAATATTCCAAAACTGCTGTATCACTGTAAAATATCGAAAAAATTATGTGATAGATGCATTCTATAATCTAAAAAATATTTATCTCCCGACTTCAAGGATGAAAAAATATTAAAATGTTCAGGGGCTTTACTATCGATTCTTAGTTAGTGTCTTCAGAACCTTTACCGTGGTTTCCGCTCCTATTCAGGGACGTCAGAGAAAATTTTTTGAGGCCCGGTTTTCCCGCAAAGTGGGACCTGGACAATCTCAAAACCTAGGACAAACCGCCCCATGGCCGCATTTCAACTAAATGAATTGTTTATGGTATTTTTAGTCTAGGCCTAGACATGGACAACGGTCATCACATAATAATATAATTTTGCCACTTGACATGCAGTTTGAAATTCCATGTTTATCGGGTAATATGTACGGGAATAATATTTAACCATTAATATTATACGGATCGTGATCTTCTTATTAATACGGAATCAAGAACGAAATGAAGCCTAAAGGGCAAAGGGCCCTGCCTTAAAAACCCCGCTTTTTTTTGCTAATGAAAATTTTGGGGCGCCTTTACCGACCTAAACCATTGGGGGGTGGATTGGGAGTTCTCTGCGCGGCATTCCTTTTATACACATGGTCCCTTTGGCTTTGAAAAATTGTTTTTAAGCCGTTTTCTCGTCGGGTACAAAATTTATGTATTATGACATGCAGTCCAAGGTTTTTTTAAGGCCTCGACCCGGCGAAAAATTTTTAAAGGTTAATCTAAATTGTAGGAAAGGGCCCGGGGGCTAATCTTATGAAATTTAAAATCTGTTAGATGGGGGTAAAACCCCATGTAGAGTTTGGATTTAATTATTTTGTAAGAAAATGGGGTTTTTTTAAACCCCTTAAAGGAGACTGCGGACACAATTTTCTTTTTTACTGCAAAGAAAAAAAATTTTTTCGCAAAGGACGAGTTTCCCCTGGTTTTTTAAAAGGGTGTTTCACCAAGGGGCAACTGACCCAACGGGAAGGTTGGTTTTGGGGAAACTCTTAGGAAAATTGAATAACCTTTTGATGTGTCCCCCCCGGCCTTTTCATTTGATTTTTTCTTCTAAATTTTTAATACGTAAATTTCTGGAGATGGGCTTCGCGTTTCAACACCGATTAAAAACAATTTCCTCCAAGCTTAAAAATTTATTCAAGCAATGCTTTGTAAATGGTGTTTGTAATTTGTACTTTACTGTCTTTTCCCTGTAAATTTTGAAAAGGGGTATCAATATATCTCTTTCTGTGTGGGTCGGCCCTTTTAAAATGGTTTTCCTTGCAAATATTTCACACCAATTTCCATCACGAATGCATCGCTCCAACGCCACACATATGATGTTCTGTTTTTTGATACGCTGATCAATTTGCGTAGGGGGGGGTAACAGCCATGAGAATTCTATTATTTTAAATTTAAATCATCACAATCTATCGAGCGCGCATACCTTCAAATAACAGTATCTGAAATTTCATCTCAATTGGTTGAGTAGATAAATCGCTAGAAATTCATATAGGAATTTTTTATTATTATCTAGTTTTAGTATGAAACCCTCATATTTATAGTAATATTAGAACATTTTTCTGCCTGAATAGTGTTTTGAACTTAATTTTAGCTCTTTAGGTGAAGAAGGTTACATCAAATCAATTTTTTATAAGGTGAAAAGTGAAAAGTTAATAAGGGCTCAAACATTTAATGGCAGTCATCTATTATTCATTATCACTTAGATATAATATGTAGAAAAAAATATTCTTGCACATGCTATATTTCTTCTGGGAATTCTGAATAAAATCATATACATATTTATTTACAGCTGTCCTTTCAAGGCAAATGATAAATTACAAAGTGGAAGGTAAGTTGATGGCACAGACATATCTTGCAACAGTTATCACTTTTGCCGGTCTGTACTTCATGATTTATCGAATAGAGGTAAATTACCATTATGCATTTAACTTTTCTATACAAATTGCTCATCAATTGCGAAAGAAAAAATGTTCAAAGTTTATACGATTGATAGAAGGCTATTCAAATAATCATAGACTATACATAAAAATTTCTTAATAATAATTTCTAATAAGAAATAAGAAAGTGATTTATCACAATTTTTATCTACTCGCGAGTCGAAAATTATTCTTAACGTATATTATAATGGATTGTCTGTCGTTTGATATTGTGGCAAAACATTCAAAAGACAAATAACAATTGTTATTCACCATTCGATTTAAAATAAATACTATTAAACTAATATATAGTTCTAACTTTTTAAATGATTAAAATTAGGTATCTAATCATCCTTGATCCATCGTATAAATTTTATACACTTTGTAAAAAGCTTAGAAGCCTCTAAATTTTATTATACACTGCTGGCCACCGTAAATGCAACACCCTGAAGGAAGCATGCAAATAACATGAAATTTACAACATGCATTAGCGGAGGTGAGATATGCAAATGATTAGAATTTCAGTTTGTGTGGCCACTTCAAAGCGCTGTTTAAGGCTTGGAGATTTCGACGATTTCAAGTTCGGTAATTGTGTTTTTCTTATGATTTTTTCAAAAAACGATCAGTTATGTCTCGTAGAAAACAGCGATCAGCTTTTGATCAAGTATCCGAGTTCGACAGAGGAAGGAAAGTGGCCTACCGAGATTGTGGATTATCTTTCTAGGAAATCGGTAGTCGTGTTAGACGAAACCAAACAACAGTAATGCGGATATGTGACCGTTGGATGCAGGAGTGTACGACGGACCGACGTGGTCGATCGCATCCACCTCAGTGCATCACTTCACGTGAGGACCGGCGAATTGTGCGCATGGCAGTGACAGATCGTTCAGTCACATCACGAACCATAGCACAGCACATTGAGTCTGTAACGCATCATTCAGTGTCTGTGCGTACCATTCGACGCCGTTTACAGCAGAGTGGTCTGTCCGCAAGATGTCCATTGCTTGGTCTACCCTTGACGCAGAACCACAGACGTCTCCGCCGCCAATGGTGCGATGAAAGAAGGATGTGGGTGGCAGAATGGAATGGAGTTGTCTTTACTGACGAGTTACGCATCTGTCTGCAACATCATGATGGTCGGATTAGAGTCTGGAGACATCGTGGAGAGAGGATACTGAACAGCTGCGTTATGCACCGCCACACTGGTCCTGCACCGGGTATTATGGTATGGGGAGTTATTGGATATCACTTTCGCACTTCTCTAGTACGCACTGCTGGTACTTTAAACAGCCAGCTTGATTGATTGATTGAATATTAACGTCGCACTGTTCAGCTACACGAGGGCTTTTGGCGACGGACCACGTAATTTTGAACCATGGTCAAGTGATTAAACAGCCAGCACTACAGCTCCGAGGTGTTGGAGCCAGTTGTCCTTCCTTACCTTCAGGGCTTGACCACAGCCATATTTCAACAGGATAATGCGCGACCACACGTGGCACGCGTTGTCCAAAGGTTTTTCGTCAATCACCAGATTGAATTGCTTCCCTGGCCGGCTCGCTCTTGGATCTTTCGCCGATAGAAAACATGCGGTCCATTGGTTGCTCTACGATTGACCCAGATTACACCTCCAGCTGCCACACCAGATCAACTTTGGCAACGTGTGGAAGCTGCTTGGTCTGCTGTACCCCAAGAACACATCCAAAGTCTCTTTGAATCAATGCTGAGGCGTGTGGCAGCGGTGATCTCCAACAATGGCGGCTACTCTGGCTACTGATTCCGGCAGGAACCACACTTCACAGAAGTCTATAAATTTAATTATTTGATACTTGGTCAACATGTTATATAGAAACTAAATTTTGTTGTGCTATCTCTTGTCTTTCTTGGTGTTGCATTTACGGTGTGGCCAGCAGTGTATAATCTCCTGGATTTTCCACATTAAACAAAAACTACGATATTATAATGTCTGTTTAAAAAATACAGTTAATAAATTTTCGTTTCATACAATATTCGAACCATCAAATTAGACGGTGATTCAGATACATTTCGAGATTTAACATATAGTTTTATATACGCCTTAAATCTTTTAATACATAATATTGTATGAACACAGGTACAAAAATTTCAAATTGAAAAGAAAAAAAAAGAGTGTATGTGCTTATGACTACAAGATAGAAGTAATAACTTCAAATTTTGGAATGTTATTTCAGAGGGATTAGTTCGGTGAATAAAAAACAAGGGAATATTAGTATTGTCACATATAAAATTATTTATTCATATGTCTGTACTCATAAAGTAATATTTTTTGCAGAAAACAGAATCATATTTATGAATTAATTGTATTCTAAGAAGGAAACAATAGGTTTATGGTAGCTGAAATAAGTTATAAATACTTTAGAGTCAAAATTATTTAAATATCTATAAAAAAAAACTCCGTACTTTGTCGTGCTTTCATTTGACATAATTAAATTGAATTTTAGTTTTAAAAAAATGTATTAAAGGCTTTGATTTGTCTTTTGAAAAATCTACTTTAAAATCCCCACTTAAAATAATAGGCAATTTGTTCAGGAGAGTTGATCCGGCTTCAGAGTGTAGGCAACTAAATTTTAGTGAATGATTTCGATAATTTTCTCTGCACTTTGATTTGGTGAAATATAAATAGTAACCATTCGAATTATTTGTCAATTTTCTGCTCTACATTTCGCTGCACAAATTTCTCCGATACATGACTCATTAAACCCAAATGATTCAGTAATATTGTTATCATTCAGTAGTATTGTTACCATTGTTACGAGCGTTACAAACCCGAGCGTAACAATGCTTGGCTTTTTAAAACACATCATTCAAGTTCACTCTCCATCAAAACGCGGCTAAAGAAGTTATCACTTCAAAAGGGTACAGATCCAAATGAAATTTTCTTTAACGGGTATTATATAATACTTGTTTCCTGTCGCTTCAACCTCAAACAATCTCAACAATTTTATGAACCGCTAGTAAAACTGAGAACGAAATTATGTGTTGAAAGCTACGCTTACACATTTGTTTAAGTTTACGATGTTGTAGTTAATCAGAAATCATTAGTGACTAAAAGTGGTATTTTTTACTGCTGTGTGAAAGAGCCATTTTAATTTGAAATCATGTATATTGTTACGGAAATATTGGACTCTGCTTCTCTGCCGAAACGCTATTATAACCGGAAAGATTGTTTGTGAGGGGCAAAGGGAATTACTCTCACTAAAGCAGTAGGACTAACCTTAAAAACCTTTGTCAACAAAAATATTCATGTAGAAAAATCTGGAAGCCCCAAAGTTTTTTTTATTTAAAGACAAAGCTTCAGAAGGTTTTAAACAAGGTTCTTCACGGTAAGGGCATTGCAGGAAAGCAATACTGGAGTCAAACATTGGATAGCCAACGTGCGTTTCATTTGCCAGATGCAAAATTGGGATTACTGTGTTCCATATTTGTGTGTAATTTTTTAAAAATTTCAGCTATTATGGATTTATACGATATATATATATATATATGTTTCCTATTAGAATAAGAATTTCAAGAATGTTCCGTAATAGATTACAATCTATTCCAAAAATACTTGCCTGATAATTACATAAACTTTTCCCATATTTGAAAAACAGACGATCATCCACATAGCTCTATATATATGACAACAGAAATCGAAAATCCGAAGCAGATTAAAGGAATCCTAACATGTGTGAGTGTAACTTGCGCATGGGGACCTCAGTTCTACATTATCTACGCGACCTGTTTCTGTTGAGAAGAACGAAGAACCACTCAAATCATTCATTTTAAAACCTGTTTATTAAGGTCTTCGCTTAAACACAATACACAACAATAATTAAGTAAGTTGATCTAGAATGAGAAGACGCAACACGTATTACCAAATAGTCGCGTACTTGTCCACTGAATCTAACTATATAGATTAATTCCTCTATCACTAATATACGCCTTTTCCTTATAGCTTATATAAAATAGCTTACCGCTATATCCTAGGTAATCAGCTACTTCTTTAGCTGTTCTGATGTGGCTTTAATCCGACAGTGTCCCTTATGGCCTTGAACCCACTTTTGGTTCGTCAGTACCGGCACGGCACGGCTATTTCACGGAGTTAGGCTTCTTCTAACTTTATCTGAAATCACTTTACACAGCTAACTCGCTACTTAGCGACTTCACTTCCCACTCATCAATCACTTCTGCGCATAGACATAGATCCGGACATCGACTTGGACACAGACTCTACTCTACTGCTTACTTCCAATATATATGATTCCTAATTTACATAATCACGTTCTCCTTCTTGAGTTGGTTCGAAAGAATTGCCATTTCGGCCCCAAAGAAACCCCAAGAGGACATTAATAGAAATCGCGATGAAAGCTCCATCACACATGTATTACAACATACGTACATATATATGCTTTTCAAAATAAAAACTTAAAGAAAATGAGCATAGTCAATTTAGCTTTTTTTCTGTCAGATTCATGTACATTGAATTCACACTTCACAATATTTATCTTGGAAGCAGGAAAATGTGTAGCCCAATGTAATAGCAAAACTGTCCAAAATTAATTAGATTTAAATTTTATATAAGAAAATTTAAAATTAAGATAATGAATATATAATGTAATCACTGCTTTACCTTCATTTTATAGCCTGAAAGTTGGGATTTTGGTGATGAAAATAAAATGAAGGGACAATTAGCAATAGGTCAGTTCATCAAGCTGTTATATTTATCAGTTTCTGCAGCAACCTTGTGTGGTAAGAATACTCTTATTTTAAAATAAATTACTAATTCTAATGATAAATAATTATATTGAAATTCTTATTGAACTTTTAAAAATATAAATGAAGATGCCTGTGGTAAAATTTTAACTATTCATTGGCATGTATATATACTGTATGACAAAAAAAAAACACCCAACGTATCATGAAGGAGTTGTCAGACGGGGGGTTTTGTATAAGCATATATAGAGGAAAAAACAATTACAATTTTAAGACAGTTTGATGATTTATATTTCTCAGAGTTTCATCTTTTCAAATAAGGAGGTCAATAAGATGTTAATCCCCACAGAGGCGCACACAAGGGGGAAAGGGGGATCCTCGGGTCCGATTTTTTTTAGATTGATTATAATCCTATGTATATAGTATGTAAAATTTTCTTATTTAACAATAATTAATGCTAACAATTTATTCAACAGTTTATTTTTTACTGCCGATAATTGACAAAATTAAAAGAATATGTTTGGCGGCATTTTGGGGTATGATACAAGAATGGTGGTCTTTTGACCCTGGACCCCTCCCCTGAAAAATTCCTGTATGCGCCACTGATCCCTTGTGGTATGAATGTAACTTTTTAAAATGAAATACTATTTTTAATAGAAATTTTTCAATTATCTCGATTTTTTGCCATTTAATTTAAAACTATGATGTATATAATCTTTGTTTATTAATGCTAGAATTAAAAAAAAATTCTGGTGGCCTTTAAAGACAGTATTAAAAGATATAAATGAAAAATAAAGGAGAGGACATTTTTGGGACAAAGAACATTATTAATATATAAAAATTTATCAATATTTTTTTAATCAAACTGTGAAAAAATATCTAATTGTCCTTGGAATATCAATAAAATATGAATAGTGAATCCATTTAATATTTAAAAAATATTGATGAAGCTCAATGAATAATTGAAAAACTGTGTGTAGCATTAATATATGCCTATGAATAAATATTTCTGCTAACATTTTAGGTGCAGCTAACATTCAACCAAATTCTTGGTATGTCATTTTGATAGTATGTTTTCAGGTCAGTATAATTATTTGCATATATTATTTTTAGAGTAATTTTTATATTTAAATAATACATGACATAAACGCAAATCTGAACTTGTAAAAATAACAAACTCTCCTTTATAGTAAAAGTAATATTTTTTTTCATCCTATCTAAACCTCTCTTCTAAAATCAATTTGTTAGAACTTATAAGTGATAATAAAGTAAATGTAACAAGTGATTAAAAATTAAAGTGATTAACTGAAAAAAGATCCATAACCCTGATGTTGATAAAAACAAATTTCTATAAAATAAATATTTAACCTTCTTATTTTTCATTAGTTGTCCCCCATGACTTAAAATCCAAACAAAGTATTAAACACCACATTACTTCTACTGAAATACACATTTGAAACATGTAAAAAACACTGAAAATTTTAATGGCAACTTTTTAGCTCAAAATAAAAAGCAGCAAAAATAATTATTTTTACAAAACATTCCCTGAAGCAAATACAATTTAATATAAAACAGTCACAACAAAATATTTCCCCAATTTTTTTTTATGACAAATTTAATCATTTTTAATTAAACTAATGTCATTTAGATTTTATCAAATATTTTTATATTAAAATTTGACATTTAATGTATCAAGTAGAAATTCCTCAGCTTTATGATAAATTTTAAGAAAATAGCTTAAGTGTACAATAGAATACTCCTTTATAGTAAAAGTAATATTTTTTTTCATCCTATCTAAACCTCTCTTCTAAAATCAATTTGTTAGAACTTATAAGTGATAATAAAGTAAATGTAACAAGTGATTAAAAATTAAAGTGATTAACTGAAAAAAGATCCATAACCCTGATGTTGATAAAAACAAATTTCTATAAAATAAATATTTAACCTTCTTATTTTTCATTAGTTGTCCCCCATGACTTAAAATCCAAACAAAGTATTAAACACCACATTACTTCTACTGAAATACACATTTGAAACATGTAAAAAACACTGAAAATTTTAATGGCAACTTTTTAGCTCAAAATAAAAAGCAGCAAAAATAATTATTTTTACAAAACATTCCCTGAAGCAAATACAATTTAATATAAAACAGTCACAACAAAATATTTCCCCAATTTTTTTTTATGACAAATTTAATCATTTAATAGAAATTAAACTAATGTCATTTAGATTTTATCAAATATTTTTATATTAAAATTTGACATTTAATGTATCAAGTAGAAATTCCTCAGCTTTATGATAAATTTTAAGAAAATAGCTTAAGTGTACAATAAATATATATATAATTTTTATTTAAATGACTGCTTGCTTAAAAAATGGCATCAATTTTACTGCAACAACTCTTCCATAAACACTTAAATTAAATACAGTGATATAGATAATAAATATTTTTATTTGAATGTCACAATAATGTATACACTTGCATACACAAGATAAGTAGATTTGGGTGGAGAAAAATATTAATTCTACATTGAATGTTTTCAGAGTTTAATCAATTTTGTATACTTTGCATCAATATTGGCTCAGACTATTGGAAATTATCACAGCTACACAGTTCAAGTACGAAGATCCAGTTCCATAAGCCAAAGCAAATCATGACAAGACTTATGATTTATATTTTGTAAATAAATTTATTTATTTCTAAATTTTTCCAATTTATGAAATATTGTCTATAATATACTCTTTGGGATACAATATACTGAAGAAATTTCACGTGAGAAAACAAATTATTACAGTTTCTTTTTCTTAAAAAAAAGTAGAGCAAGTTTTAAAGCCAATACAAAAACATATAAGTTAGGCAAAACAACTGCTCAAATTTGAAATATGTTATAAATTAATATGTGTTAATTTTACAAAAAATTAATGATTTTAATTACATAAAAATAAAATGATAATTTTTAAAAATATTTAAAGAAAAGTTTTTATTAATATAAAGATACCTACAATCAAACATTTACAAAATTCATGTATCACATGTAATATATCTACACTGGTAAAAGTATTAAGTCCTATAACTGCATTGCAGAGCTTTGGCAAAAATAAATAACTTTGTATGATGACTAAATAAAACAAAACTCAGCTTTCTGCATGTAAGGCAGCAACAAATTCTTCTAGTTTTTCTTGAATATGTCGAACTCGTTCTGAAATACAGAAAAAAATTTTTGTTAACATATCACAGGGAGAATACTAAAAATAATTACAAGGAATAATTTTACAATTTTCAAAAAAACTGACTGGCATATAATGAACTAATTTTACAAGATAACTTTTTAGGTTATCTAATTCTGAAAGCATATATCTTTCCAGTTCATTATCTACCAATCCATCAAGAAATTATCTTTTAAGAGCACGAATTTAGATACCTTTAATAAAACTCTTAAACCATTTTATAATACAAAATAATCAAACCGAACCAATTAATGATATGAAATCAATCTAAAGATTCCATAAAGAACTCACTTATCAAGAAATAAAAGAAAGAAACAGAAGTTCCTTAGGGAAGAAATAGCAATGATTGAAAAATTTTAATAAACACAAAACATATGTGACTTATCATAAATGAACTGCAATTACCAACTGAACTAGAATATGTACCAAAATAATAATAAAAAAAAGCATTTTAGAGTCCTAATATTAGTAAAATGCTTATTATTTTCAAAAGTGCACACATCTAGAAACAATTTTAAACAAACTGTTTATTTGAACTGCACAGATAGATGATCATTCTTGTTGCTGGTTAGAGAAATATTATATTATTCAAGTACCATACCGTACCACTCTTTTCATTAAATATGGGTGCAAAAGTTGAGTAAATAAACTTTAATTCTTAAATTTTACCAAACCATACGGTGTTAACTTAATGCTCCATTACATTTAAATCCCTTCACCATAAATTGTTCAGATACAATTAGGGTTTGCAATCCTGTATAATATTTTCAATCCCAAGATTTCGGGATTACATTATCCAAATCCCGGGATTAGGATTGAACTATTTATTAAAAATACTTACATGTTAGCATAGTTGAAATTGCATAATAAAAATGAAAATATATTTAAAAATTTGTTTAATATTAATTTTATTGAAGCAAATAAAAAAAACTTAATTCATCATAAAAAACAAATATATAAATAGTACATAACGAAATTAAAAATACATTTCTTGTGTTTCTGTAAATAAGGTTTTAGAAAACAGTGTTTCATTGTTCAAACGACTTATTTTTGTTACAAATTGTCCTGCCAAAGAAAAAATGTTCGTTTGGATTCTATACTTAGAAGATGTTATCGTCATTAAATAGCAGTATGCCCTTTTCAAGTAGTCACCACCTCTCTCTCCCTCCATTTTCAAAAAAGAGCATTTCTTTTGAAATTTTTGATGACAGTGTCTCAAATCTAATAGACTGCATTTTGGTGCATATACCTCTTTGATAACTAATCTAGTCCTTCAGCTACACTAAATGGTTCTTGTATATCAATTGATCCAGTTGTTGAATAAGAATGTCAGTGGCATAACGGAGAATGTCAGCATACGCCAAGCCCAAATACTTGCTTGGCATCAGTCAGGCTTTGGGCCCTTGAATCTCTGCCCCCTGCAATGCAGGGGTGTAGGGAGTGCAGAATGCAAATCAGTTTCAAATGTTACCTTATTTGAAGTATAGAAAATCCAATTGCATGAGCTGTTAGTAATGCTATGGGATTTAAAGTGTCTTAAGTCTTTCAAGCAGGTCTGCTATTAATTAACAGTATTTAGTTGAAGAGGGAACTGTGACAAAATCTATTCTTGAGATGTTGCTTATATTATTGTGTAAATATTGCAGTGAGCCACTTTGATCTGTGTGACATTCTCCTGTTTGAGAAATGAGAGCTGCATATACTTTTTTACTTATAGCACTTATAATTGCACAAAAAAAATTCTATATACATATTTCATAAACATAACATAAATTTTCTAAGAATTAAATCCGGGGATTAACTATTTTGGAATGGAAAAAACACCAGGATCTCGGGGCTGCAAACCCTAGATACAATTAAAAAATGCTTAAAAAGGTGAAATAGAATCTTTGTAATTTTCAGAGTATAACTTGTAAATTTTCACTTCCTCAAATATTGATGAAAAAAAAATTTTTAAAATTAATGCATCTTTTTTTTTTTTAAATTCTATTTGGTGACACAGAATCATGGAACAATTCTAAAAACTCTTTTATAACTGAAATATTTGTTTTATATATTTAAATGCTATACCAACCTAACAGTGAAAATTCTCATAAATCTTTAAATAATTTATCCTCTTTTTTTTTTTTTGTTATCAAAATGTACACTACAGAAAATATTTATCACTTTCTAAGTTGTTAAATTTGGTTGAGATTAAAATTTTATAGTTTATAAAGAAATTATATTCAATAAAATGAATATATTTTGATGTATTAAAATCTTAAAGCAGAATATTTGAAATGCTAATTGTAAAAAACACAAAGATAACTGCATACAAAACACTAAAGAAATAAAACCAAAAGCTGCAGTAACATAATACAGTAGAGACACATATTTTAGAAATAATAGAAGCAAAAGATGAAAATTAGATGAAGGTACAGATGACTCAGTTAAAATAAATAAAATAATTGCATGTACCATGCAGCAAGTTTCTTGCTTTAGGTTTCAATAACAATATCTGGTGACTTTAAGTTTCTCAACTGAACTGCAATAGCTGAAAATCCAAGTTCAAGAGATTGGTGACATGCTCATGGTGAAAAAGTTGGACAATAGGTTGGTATCTTTAGAAATTTGTCCATTTATCACAAGCATTACCTCAAGTTAAAATGTACATATACAGGCATATACATGATTATTTGCTATGACATTCTTTGTATACAAAAACACAAACTGTGTTTTCCTGGTACATCTTTTCTATACATGAAGCAGTAAATATAAAAAAGTCAACTTTAGAAAATAGGAAACCTTTCATTGTGATCACAACAGATCCTACTACATTCTACAAAACTAATAGTTGGGATACTACAGTTAACATAAGCCAATTTCTGACCCCCTCTTTTTTTTTTCTTCTTCAAAGCACACTACAGGAACCAAAGCTTTCTATTTAACAAATGTAGCAATATCAATTTATATAAAATTTAATCTTATTTTGAATGGGTTGTAGTCACATCAAGTGCTAACCTCATTGTGACTGAGAAACATCATTTATTCAAGAAGATATTAAAAACATGGTAGATTAGAAAATACCTTTCTAGCATGTATGCCATATTAAAACCAATTAGTTATATACAGCTGCTTATATTATTGCATAATTCTCACAGGTACTTTTGAAGCATTTTCATAAACTATTAAATTTAAAAGTACTTTTAACACACTACTCTTATTCCACACAATTTTTCTCTATCATGATAAACATCTAACATTCCACAATTAATGAATTGCATTATACTAATATAGCATACTCTGTTCAAGTGTGCTTTCTCTTTCCTTATTAGCAACTTTTGAGACAATTTTTTTTCCCTGTGTTCATTTTTAAGCATTCTAAAATTGTGTACAAATTTAGTGTTGCTATCATTTGTAGTCCTTCTACAGTGTTTTAAGTAGATATTATGGTGCTGTAAACTGGTATATATAATTATATTATATATTCTATTGCTTTCACCAAATTGTCACTTCAAATGTCAGTTAAAAATGTAAATAATTGATAGAAGTTCTATTATTTGTGGGAAATAATCCTAAAATGATTTGACAGAAATAATGCAAATAACACATAAGGTAAAAAGGCCTGCTATCACAAATTCACCAGTCTCAAACCTATAAAAAAATTATGTAAGAAGGAAAGGAAGTTTCCTTACTTAATTCCTCAGCCAGTACAACTCTTCTCCCAGTTAGTAACTTTTTCTTTTTATTCATATCTTGGCTGTAATCTTCTAGAACCTCTTTAACTTCTTTTTCTAGTCTACGAGCTGTGATACATTTAAAAGATTCAAAAGTTAAAAAACAAACAGATATTTATACTATAATGACCTTTTAATTGAGATTAAAAAAAATGTTAACTTCATTTAATGAATTTTATTCAAGCTATTTAATTTTTTAATTGGTAGTTATTGGAGAATACATATTTTGATAGCTTAATATGTATATTTTGAGGAACATATCTGTGAATAAAGGGTAAAATCATGCCAACTTTTAGGTACTTTTAATTCATTAAAAGATTTTTAAAGAAAAAAGTTCAATGATGATCATAACTGAAGCTGTTCTAATGTAAAATAGTTCCTTCAAAATATAAGTTACCTTGTAATAAATGCTTTTAACTTTTATTAACCCTCTTGCTGTGCATCCCAATTTCGACAGGCAATGTGGATGTTTCAAAATTTGCAAATTCTGCGGGTATGCCTTTTTCTGACTATTTAGCTGTTCAGCCCGTGCTGTTCCTGGGTATGCTTTTATTTATGTTTTTATGTTCATATTTTCCTGATCTAATTCTATATTTTAAAGTAAAAACTCTTTTACAAATTTTTTTTGTATATTTTATCACTAAAATTAATATTTAATATGTAGATTTGAAATACGTAATAAAACAATACGAAATTTTTGAACCTACTTTGATAAAATAACTATGCAGCAAGAGGGTTAATACATACAACAAAACCTAATTTTGAATTAAATAGCCCTTTCTCTAAATGAATTACTAATAAAGACAAACTAAGCTTAAATCTATTAAAGTTTAAAGATATAGTAAGAACACAAACCTTCAGCATTCATGATTTGTTGTCTTAGAGCATTTGATGTTGTTTGAATCATCCGTTGTATTCTCCAGAATAAAACTACATCATTACAATCAATCTGGAATGAAAGAAAAACCCAAAAGATTACATTGAAACAAATACTACTTCATATTAATTAAAATAAACTATATAATGAAAAAGAAAGTATTTTTACCTCAGAATCTAAGCCTTGATGATAAAGATAAAATGCTCTTCTACAATCATATGTTTTCTGTAATGATTTGTCTAAGAAATGCTTCCTATGAAGAGGATGCCAAACTTGCTTAATCTAAAATTTAATGAATTAAAATTTGTTATATAAATTTCAATTTAAAAATACCACATACTATATATAAATATTACAGAGCAAAAGATATGATTTTGAAAATTAACATCCTGCTTTGAAAACAATCATATTTGAGAATCACATGCTTCCTCTTCTCCCCAATGTAGATTTTATTGATATAGTTTTTTCATAAAGATTTTATGTTAAATTTTGCTTAAATGAAATGGTAAGGTAAAATAGATTTAAGAAAAAAAAATTTTTTTTTTTATAAATTGCAATATTTTACTTAGTACTGTAATAATTTTTGTAAATATAATTAATACAGAAAAAGGTTTTACAGATATTTTTTTTTAAAGAAAATATTGATAACATGGCAAGAACAGTAGCAAGTTGTGTAAAGTATGAAAAGTAGTAACTTATCAGTTATAGAAGGGAAATCAAGTAAGGAAAGGGCAATATCCATAAAAGTAATTGATTTTGCAGCTATAAAAAATAATAATTCAGCTAAACTGAGTTACAATGAATGAAACACAAGTTTTTTCATCAATGTAGTACTTACAGTGTCATAATCAGCTTCAACATCTACTGATTGTAAATTTCTTCTGATAGTTGTCAATTCATCAGCAGTTAAAGAATAATTTGGACTGTTATTCTAAATGAAAAAGAAAAAAATCAATCAAATATTTTGTTAATGAATACATATTCAGTTTATTAAATCAAATAAATTTAAGAATTGATTTAAGTGAATATGAAATATGTTTTTCCTCCCTAATTATTTAAGAAACTATAAAAAAAAGATATTTTTGAATAGTTGTTAATATTTCAAATACATATGTATGAAATATGACATTATCAAGTAATATGATATTAATGGATGCTAAAAACCGGAAACAAAATACTTACATAAAGTTGAAACATTTTTTCAATTTCGTGTTTAATATTAGACCATAACTGTTGCTCAGGAGTCCTACTAACCCAATGCAACCATCTTTCAGTAAATCCAGGTCCTTCCATTTCATAAATGTAAGCATTTGCTGTAAATTAATAAATAGATTGAAATGGATAAATTACATTAATTCTTTGTGGGACATGTAATTATAAGATCCAATATTAAAGCATAATTATAAAGAAATTAAAATGAAGTTTTAAAGTGAAAACCACTTGAATATTAAAAAATTCACATTTTAATTACATAATTTTTGAAAAAAAAAAAAAAAAATGGTAACTAGTGTATTCATGACAATTTAATACTAATCCCTTTTCATGTGTAGATTTTTGATATTTGACTACTGAAAAAATTAATAAGCATCTTGTCAGCATTGTAAATTTCTATTATTTACAACAGTAAATATATAAGCATTCTTTTACAGTTTTACATTTCAACATTCTTTGCTATTTCACTCTCATAATTAATAAATTGATGTTATTTACATGATAATCATATTTTGTGATAATCATCAAGAATCCCTCATCATATTTTCACATAAAACAGATTAAATTAGTATATTCTAAAACCTTAAAACACAGTTCCAAGATTATGTTAATGTTTCTTTCATATATTTTATATTGCTTTTTAATTCACAAATCATGGGTATTTTACAAAAAGAACAAACATTTTTTATTAAATAAAATCTATCAGTTGGTGAAGATTGGAATAACATGAAAAAAAAAATCAAATAAACAAAAAAATTTAATCAAAAACATGCTTGAAATATTTATAAAAATAATAAAAAAATACATTAACTTTTCTTTGTTGTAAATATAATATAGCATATAAAAAATTTATTAAAGGTATATGCTACATATAAATATTTTAAAAATCATTTCAAATGTTATGTACTTTGTGAAAGCCTCTCTTTCAAGCTGGATTCTAAAAATTTTATTGCTGAATCCCACTGCTGCTTATCAGGAACAGCTCTGTCTTCAAGTGCGTTTAGTTGAATAATGCGCTAAAATAAATCAAAATTGACTAATTTTTATTTATAAAAAACGGAAGTAAGCAACAAATCAAAATATTCAGCAACAATGCAAAAAATAGGAAATCATATTCAAACCCTTATAGAAATTCATTTCAATACTAATATTTACAAATCACAGTTTAAAAATAACTCTTAAAGCCCAACATGTATATGTATAACACATTTAATATATTTCTTTTTCTATATGTTTCTTTTACAAAAAGAAATACATTTTATACACATTTTGACAAACATGATAAAATAACGGTTAATACAAAGTTAAAAGATTTTTTAAAATAGAATTTTGCTTCAAATTGTATTCAACTGCAATATTAATCTTTTAAGATTTTTTTAAAAGGGAATTTAACAGAAATATTAATTTTTTACAATATATTATAAAGAAGGTGAAGGTTAGTCAGTAATCTTAGTTTTTATACTGAACTAAGATTAGGAATTCATATTATTTCTGAAATTGACAGGTAAGAAAACTAAATAACTTAATAATATTCTCTCCTCACAAAAATATTATCAAATTATCATCACAATCATATATAACAAGAATTCAAGCAAATTTTTTAAAAAAAATACATGAGCATGTATTTTATTAAATCTAAAATTTTTACTATTATGAAGTATGTTTACCACTTCAAATCTTTAAACAAATATCTACAAACAAAAACATCTACCAATTAAATTAAATATTGCCATATTCTACTGATTTTTTTGCTCTAAATTTGCTTTATGAGGAAAATGAATAAGAAGTTGAAAAACCTACCAGCATATCTACAGCTTTATCTTCCCAAGAATGATGACGAATGGCATCATCAATGACTGCAGTTTTAAGATTGTCAAAAATATCATCATGTTCTTTAGAAGTTTTAGATTTTTCTAATATAACACGAAATTCTTCTTGTAAAGTTTCCCATCCAACCTAAACTCAAAAGAAGGCATTGCACAAAAAATTTAATTTGTAAATTGTTTTATTTACTATTTTACACAAAAAAGTATTTCAAATAATTTAATAAAAGAGAGAAAAAAATATATAAGAAAAGCAAAATCCTATTGCTTCCATATAAAAGTAAAATAATAATAAAAATAAATAACTTTTTTTATCAGTTTTATAAAAAATAAGCTGTTTTACAATTACAACAATATTAATTGCTTTAAATTGTTCTGCACCAGAAACAAAGATAATATTTTAAATCAAGGGTATTACAATTTTGATTAATTACTACAATGCAAAATATTTTTATAAAATGAAATGTTAAGTAATAAACAAGTTTTGTAAGTGTTATTTTAATTCTAGCTTAATTAAATTAATGTAAAAAATAATAGAAATAATAGCATTACAGGAATAATAAAGCACTAAATTTTGAATAAGTCAATTAAAAAGACATCTTTAATGTCTAAAGAAAGGATTTTCTAAGTGTTGTTAATAATAAAATCAGGCTTACATCTACACATTTTTTGGGGAGCATTTCATCCGCCCAATGCTTCAATTTGATATCAACAGCTGTATTAAATGACCTATAAAAATCAAAAAACACTTCTTAGCATTTGAAGCATAAAAGGCTTTTATGACCTCATTCTGAAATTGAGATGTTTTGTTTGAATAATTTACCCAGCATTTCCACCTTGCCATGCTTGCACATATATATTTTCAAAAACATATCCCGACATCTTTTTCCAAAGTTCTTTAGATAAAGTTTCTTCCCTGTAATAAAAGCAGAAGAGAGTATTATGTAAAGTATAGTATATAATTTGATATAACATTCTATACCAATAAATTATAAAATTCATAAAAAATTTTCTATTTCAATACTTAACAATCATCCATGAAAAGAGAGGGATATAATACTACTTACGAAAATGTCTTCATTTGTTATTGAATTTCACAAATATCCTTATTATTAAAGAATCCTTCATAAATATGTTGATATTAAATCAACAACTTAACAGCACAGCAACTTATTAAACATTTACCTAAACCTAACAACAATAAACTCCGGGTTGGGCAAGGTTGACTCAAGTTTTTTCATCCCTTGGACGAAAATAAACCCAAGTTTTTTTTTTGGGAAACCCCAAAACACGGGGGGTTTTTTGATCAAATAACCATCTATGGAACTCTATACCCAGTGCCCAAGGTGAAAACGGGGGGACAGTGATTGGCCCCTCGGGCTGGGCCACTGAGTTTATCAATTTTGATTGAGGAAAAAAAAAAACTCTTTAGTAAATGCAGAATTTATCACTGTCTCATTTTTACAAAATGGCTATGATTATGTCAAATTCAAACACTGCTTTAACCAAATTTAGGCAATCAAACCTATGTACTAATTATAGCAATTTTTATTTTTAGAAGTTAACTCAATTTTAATAACTGTTTAAATAAAAATTTATGTTTAATTGGAAAAAAGTTTCAAAATTTTTCAAAAAATAAGGGAGAAAATTACAAAAAATTAATGATGTGATGAAAAAAACAATTTCAGTAAAAAAAATTTGCCCCAAAAATAAAAAATTTTTTAAAAAAATATGAATTTATCATAATTTTCAATTTTTCTATTTAAATTAAAATACATTAATTTTAAAAAGTCTTAAAAAATTTAGTTTGAAAAAGTTAAGCATGAAAAAATAAATAAAATAAAATTAATTAAGCATGAAATTATACACACAAATAAACATTATCAAAGGAAACATAGCAAAAGTATTTCAAGATTGAAATTTTCTTGTTGTTTTCAATTTAAAGAAATACCTATTATGGACAAATGACAGTACAAATGTGTGATAGCTCTTCTATTCCAACTGACAGCGCTATTTATGAGATTTATACCAGATTTAAATAATAGTAAATTTTCATTACAATCAATATTTGACACTGATATTATACACATATTTAAAATCAAATATTGACAACAGCAAGCATACATTTACAGTCCAAATAAATCAGATATTAAGCTATCAAATTTTAAAACATTACTTCAATGATATAAGCATTAAAAACCCTAAAGATGGTTTTAAAATTTAACATAATTTAAATTTAAAGAAAATAGAAAAGTAACAAAAACAAAAAAACAAACCAGTGCTTAGGTGAAAGTTGACTTAAATTGATAATCTCATCCAGTAGTTCTCCTCTTGCTTTTTCAAATAGTTCATCCTAAATAATTAAACATTAATATTTTAAACTTACTTATACACAGTTTTATAATACTCTGAAGTTTTTATTTTAAAATTATGAATTTTATGAAAGCAAACTTTATGAAAATAAAACATTTTTGCATCAAAATGATTTACGAAATTAAATATTAGAGTAAAAGAAACTTTACATACCCTATCTAATTCTCTTAGTCTTGGAAAATTATTTTTCCATTCAGCTTCCAAATTAAAGCGAGCAGCTATTTAAAAAATAGATATATTAATAATTTTAAAAAATCACACTAAATAATGATCACAACAAATTTGAATGCACTTCATGGAGGGGGAAGGATTCAAAGATTACCTTGAAACATTATGAAGAAAGATAAATAATTTCATAATTCAATGTAGTCATTCAGAATGTAAACAAAATAAATAAGAAATTAAATGTTTACAGTAATTTTATTTAAAGCAAGATTTAATTTCTACTAATTTCACTATGCAGATAAAAGTTATTGTATATTAAGAATATATATATACACACAGTAGCACACACAGGAATTTTTCAAGGGGTCCGGGTCAAAGTTCACCATTCTTGTATCATGCTCCTTTTGATTTTGTCGATTTTTGGGAATAAAACACAGTAAAAAACTAATTATTGAATAAATAGTTAGCATTAATAAAATTAATCATTAATAACAAATACTTAACTAAATTTTACGTACTATATACTTAGAATTATAATCAATCAGGAAAAAAAAATCAAGGACTTTGGGGGGAGGGCTCTTGTGGCCACCTTAACACAAATATATATTATATATATATATAATATATAATTCTTTGGATCAATATACCTTTGAATGCATCAGCTTGTTGTTCAGCAGAAGCCTTTACCATCTTCCAAAAACAATCAGAAACAGCAAAACTAAGATTTCTAGTTGAACACTGGGATGCATTTAGAGTACCACCCCTAATCAAGTAACATGTTTTAAAATAAATAAATATAAAAAAGTAATAATAAAAAATAGCAGTTTTTAAAAAGGTGCAAAATATGACGAGTGATAACAAAACAAATAAAAATGCATATGATTAAACTGCCTTTGAAAAAAACAATTTTTTTCATAACTATATAAATATATATTTAATAAAAATAATAACAATTCTTTAACTATACAGTTCATACCTGCATAGTCTGGAGTTTTTAAAGAAATCTTCTTCATAATTTTTTATCACATTTATGCTATCATCCTTGCTACCTGTAGAATTGCAGGGGAAAAAAAAGGGGGGGGGGAATATATTAGAAAATCCATACATTATTTCAAAATAAATAATAATAATAATTGATTGTATTTCACAAAGAATTAAAATATAAAGAATTTTATAAAGATTGAATAGTTTTGAAGAAATTTATTTCAAACTATATATAACTTTTTATCTCCAAATCAAAATTTCATTTTCTAAAACTTTTAATCAACTATTTTAGTATATAATGATTTTAATTTTTTTACCACGTCCAGTGACAACAGCAAAATATCCCAAGGCTTTCATAGGAAACAACTTTCCATCTAGAATTTTTTTTAGCTGCAATAATAAGATAATGAAAATTATTTAATTATACACATGTAATCACACAGATAAAGAATTCTGATGCAGTTGAAAAAAAATCAAAATTTCAAGTATGAAATTTTAATAAAATATTCTAGTCATTTTGATTTAAAAGAACACATTAACATGGTCACATGTATAGAGAGAATATGTATTGAACATGTATAGTACATACATCCTTAAAAATGTTAAAATGTATTGCCAATGTAAATAACTATTTCAAACAATTTTTGAAAAATGAACACAAATCATTTCAAAAGCATGCAATTTAAATAAACTTTACTTTTAACATTAATAGTGTCTTACTTAAAACATTAAAAAAATACATTTTAAAGAAAGAAACAGGAAAAAATTTTCTCTCACTGTATTTTTTATAATTTTAAAGGATTTGAATACATTACTATAGAACGAATCTAAAGAACAGTTTATGCACACAATGATTCATGATAAAATACTACAAAATTATCAGTACAAAAAAGAGCAAATGACAAATACCCTTGAAGGGTCCGCCATATTTTGTTCAGCAAGATCAACTTTGGTAAGAACAAAAATAGTTCTTCGTCCTTGAGGATCCATTTGACTGACCAAATCTGTAACAATACTTCTCTCTGCATCCACAGATCCATCTAAAACAATGTTCAAAATATTATATTATTCCTATTTAACATATTAACTAATTAAAACAAAAAAGAAAAAAAAAAAACAGCTCATTTCCTCTCCCAAGTTCATATAAAAATTTTGTTCACCTCATATAAAAACACTTTTCAGTAAATTTATTTACATACTTGGTGCAGTATTTCATTAAAGATTATTTGTGTCATTGAAACAGTTTCTACGGAAACACTTTCTTTTATTTTCAATTATACATCCCTTCTTATACTTAAACAATCTTCAGACAGTATCTTATTAGAATTAGATATTTCAAAAATATATTGAAATGGATATTTATTTCAAATCATGGGTGCTTGTACACTATTGAAATTGTGCAACAATGCAAACGCAATATCATTATTTAGTGACTATTTCATTGGAGAAAAATGACAGTTTATTAAAAAAAGTTACATATTACATGCATGCATGTTTGCATAGGTACATATTTAACTATTTTTTATTTACTTTTTAAAAACTGAAAGGTCTTAAATGGAATTTCAAGGTTCTTTTTTATGGGAAAAATTTCAGCAGAAGACATTCAATAAGAGCTGATGTACATATTTTACAGCTGTAGTAAAAGGGCAGATAGTTATATTCAAACCAATTGTTGATTACTTTTAACATTGCATTTTCAAAAAAAATCTGTTAACTAAAATATAACTTCATGACAAGCAAATTTGACTATTTGCACTTATGTAAAATATTGTTCATTTGTAGTAATTTTTACCCATTTTCTCAATGTTTGGCAAATTTCATAACATTGTTTCATATATTTACGTTAACAGAAATCAGGGGGAGACACACAGGGACATCAAACATGTATTTTGACAAATAGTGTAATTATTTTCAATTAATAAGAAACCATTTGTGTGGTTGCCATGAAAGGAATGGCATTAAATTACAGAACTTCTCACATTTTTTAAATTTTTGTAATTTCTATTAACATTGTTATGAAGTGGCTATGATAATACACAAGTACCCAAATAACAACATAGAAAAGAATATTTTGAAAACAATTATAAATCAAGATATATTGTTGCTTTTACGATTTGTTTTCCAAAATATAAGTATTTAATTAGGAAACTGTTAATAATTTATATATTTTATTATCAGTAGAATTATCCATAAACACTTACTTACCTTGAATACAAAGGATAATAGAATTTGGATTACTCATATAGAGTTGTGTCATATCACGTATTGCTTCTCTTGTCCCATCCATCATGTCAGTGGTTACAGTCTACAAAAAACAATGTAAAAACATTTGATTCTTAAATTGTAATATTAAACCAAATGTTTAAGACTGATTCAAAAAACATTCAATACAATTTTAAAACTTAAAAAATGAAATATTTACAAAAAAAATGTACATTAAATATGGAATACAGAACTAGAATATTTTCTTAAAAGATCAATCAAATTAAATTACACTGATGACTCCAGGTAAATCTACTAGAACCATCCTTTGCAATCCTGGGCCTTTGACAGTCATAGATATAACCTAAATTTAAAAAGAATTAAAATATAACAGCATGTAATGATTATAAAAGTCATCATTTAAAAAGCATGTTTATAAAATACAACACAAAAATTTTACCTCATTGCTGACTGTTCTACCACCTTCAACACTTTTTTTCATTCGAATTTCGACTTCTCTTCTTAAGTCAGCCAACTTTAAGAAATAATAATAATAAACTATTACAATACAACTGTTTAAAATATACCATCCTTATCACTATATATTATTTTTACAAAAAAAAGTACTGTTTGTTAAACTATATTATTCTGCTCTCTCCTATTTTAATTTTTGTTTCTTTTTATCTCCTACTTAATAACACAATATAGATTAATAATCAATCAGCAAAAAATCTCAAAAGAGAATTTAAGAAATGAAGTAGCTTTTTTAAAAACTAAAATCATTTCTTTTCAAATGGAAGAAAGAAATTATTGTACATTTAAAAAAGCCAAAAATAATAAACATAATTGTTTTTTTAAAAAAAAGAAAGAAAAAAAAAGTAAATTTTTTTAAAAATAAACATAATTAAAGCTTACTTCACTTTCTTTAGTTAAATCGAATTCCCTGGAGCTATCTTTAAAGCAAGCAACATGATATGGTCCTTCACTAAGTGTTACTTTCACAGGAGCTCTTGTCATCATTTCACCAGCACCTCTATTTATACATATAATAATCATAATTTAAACATTTTATATAATAATTATAATTTCAATGAAAAAAATATACAAATACTTTTGTCACTTTGTAAGATCTTTTTCTATGTACACACTGATATATTTGGAATAGGTATGTTCAAAAATGTCTTTATGATATGTATATAATAAAGGTAATAATCAAAAAATATTTTTAAATAAATAAAATTTTGAAGAAAAAAAATGATTACCTTATATTTTGAAACTATTTTTGAAGAATGGTATAATTTTAATAATTATTGCAATTAGATTATTCAAACTTCATTATATATGTAAAAAGAATGGACACATGTAAAGATTTCAACTGCTTTAGGTATGTAAATATAATTATATGAAAACATTTCCAATAGATTCACAAGTCAATTATATATAAATATATATTATTATTACAGAAAGTTTGGATTTTGTTTTTCCCTTTTTGAACAGGAAAGATGTTTTGCAGGCAAAGAGAGAATACTCTTTCAGTAATACTAAGTGAATAGGAATGATTGAAGACACATTTGGTAAATAAATGTCACCACATTTAAAAAAAAAGGTAGTCTTAAAAAGAACTAGAAGAGTCTATGATGATTTTATTTGATGAAATAGCTTTAAAAGTTATCAGATGTGATTCTTAGCTTAAATAAGTATTATGTATGGAAGCAACATTGGAGTCGAACACTTGACAATGCCATAGTGTTTTATTTGCCTTATGCAATATTGTGATTGAAGATAAGAATAACCATGTTTTATATTTATATGAATTTTGAACTTGTACAGTTGTGGATTCATTGAGCTATTTTCTGTTAAAAAAAATTGATTGTAATTATTATAAAATTCCAGAATAGATTTACTCACAAAAATGTAATTATTACTCATGTGGACATTTCTCATATTTGAAAGCTGACTAACATGTAACAATATAAAAATGTTATTTTGAAATATAATTTTCTAAATATTACATAAAAATACAAATAAATGTTAAATAAAATTTTATTACTGCCATAAAAATCTTCTCAACAAATTAAAAAATTGTTGTACCTGGGAAAAATTCTGGCTTGTGCTATCATTTCTAAAACACTCGTTTTTCCAGAGCTTTGATCTCCAACCACCACCACCTACAAAAATGCAATTAGAGCATAGCAGTTGTATTTTAATGATATTTAAAATATATTTTAGACAAAAATAAGTAGTACGATAAAAATTCATTTCAATTAAAATCTAAGAAATTTCTTATCTGTTTTATGAATAAATCTTAGCTTAATAAAGCATAAAAACTTTCCAACTTTATTTCAGTATTTCAGGCTATAGTATATTTGATTAATATTACAGAAATTCAAATTTATAGCAAACCTTTTACTCATACTAAAAAAATACTATTTTTCATAATATTTCATTTTGTCATATGTTAACCAAAAATTTGTTATGTTATGGTTGACTTTCTTAACTCTTAGTTTTTTTAAATTTATAGGAGTGAAACTTAAAAATGAGCTCATCTGCTCCTGAAGTTCCCTTTTTCTTCAAGATAGGAAAAGTGAAAGCAAACTTAATACTCTTAAACAAATTCAGCTATCTATTTCCTCAAAAAGTTACTATATTATTCTAGTTCAACCAGAATTTAAAGGCCAACTCATTCTAACACAATAAAAGCAATCTTTTAAATATTTTTTTTTAAAAAAAATGACTATATTCTTAGTTTTCTTTATCATATTGATTTAGGATTTTTTTTTGAAAAAACCAAGGCATGCATTAAATAATTTTATGAATTAACAATATTTTTTTAAAAACAACCAAATATTTATTTTATAGCTTCAAATAAAATCTTAAATGTATACAAAAGCTTGTGTGCATATAATTTGTTTTCTTTAAAGTTCAGAATAAACAACAATCAATATTTCTAGAATATTTATACTTATGCATTATGAATTAACTAATTTCTTAATTTTAATACACAGGCACTTCTTTAATAATCAAGAAAACAAATTTAAATACAGCAAAATGAAAAGAAATCCTACATTTCTTTAAAACTTACTACAGATTTATAACTATCCAAAATATGTTTAACCAAAAGTTAATTAAACTAAATTAATTACTAATTTTGATCATAAAAACAGATACAGTGTTTAATGAAGCCTAACTAATGTAAACATCATTGCCAAGAAAAGCATGACTTCATTAGTATAATTTAAATGCACTTTAAATAAATGGATTTTTCAAAACAGTATCCAAGTCCAAAAAAATTCATTGATGCCTTATAAAATTAATACTTTCAAAATGTATGAATATATATATATTTGAAAATTTACCCTAGGTAAATGATCTTGTGTATTATAACTAGAATCATAATCACTCAGCTCGTCCAAGACTTCTGAATACATATCTATCAAAGACTTCTGTAACAGAGAAAAAAAAATTAAATTGAATTAACATTCATAAAGAATAATGCTTGTACATTAAAATTATAAACACATTATATTAAAAATGTAAAATTATATTATTTCAACTAAAAATACTACCACAGAATTAAAATTTAAAAATTATTTTTCAGCTCTTAGTTGTCTTTAATCCACCGCAAGCATTATGGTTTACCATACCTAGTTAGAACCATTAATTAAATTTCTTTGCATACATACACTGTTTGCAAAAATATTTTGATATTCATTAATCAAAGCTTAAAAACAATTTTAATTTGCACTATGATACTTGAACTCTTCAGAGGCTGCATTAATAATTCATTAATCTAAAAACAAACATGTAAGTTTAAAGACACCTTTTCAATGAATAATTAGTATTTTTTTCTTGTGTCACATTTCTTATTTACTTTTACCACTTCTGGTAAGGTAAAAAGTCATAAAATGTTGCAAATTACAAAGTAGAATGATCTTTTGTGTTTACATTTTACTTCTGGGCCAAAAATATATGAAAGCAATTAACATTTATAAATTGTACAACTATTGTCAGTTCAATTAAATTCTCCTTGTCATAGAATCAAAATACTTAAATTTAAGCTTGAAAAAATTTCTTAAATTGCAAAAATATTATGAATATATATATATATAAAATTGCTAAATAATATTGAAGTTCAGGTACATATATTGCAATAATGATACATTTGCAAACAGCAGAAAGTAACTGCCAAAATCAGAGTTTCAATTCTTTTATTATAATCAACATTTCACAAGCATTTCGGAAGTATGCTTTAAGACTTATTCAGTTCATTATAATGAAGCCACACAAAAGATTTCTAAACATCTGATAGATCCTATTTCAAATTTGAATGAAAAAGATTTATCTGGAATGCAGAATTGCATTTTGTAATGGAATAATAAATGTATATCTAAAATGTATGCAAAACTAATGTCCAAAAATTTAATAAACAAAAAAATATGAAAAAATCTATACTTGCAGAAAATTTGAAATAAAAATTACCACAATAAACTTAAGATGAAAACATTTTACCTACTTTTATTTTCCTAGATGATTCTGACTTTGTAGATTTTAACATAACTTGTTTTCTGAGTTCTTTGTTTTCTTTCTCTAATCTCTCAACTTCTTTTTGATACTTAATCTATAAAAATTAAAATATATAATGAAAAAATAGTTTGAGTAATATGAGATACACCTGTTTGAATGTAATAAGATAAACCAGGAATAAAAGATCAATTTATTTTTCTGGTTGCACCTAATAAATTACACAAATCTGAACTTACTTGAACATTAATTAATTCTTCTTGTAATTTATCTATTCTTGATTTTTCATCACTTGCACTAGAATCACTAGATCCTCTAAATGGGGATGAAGTAACAGACATAGCTGTTTGCAAAGCAATACCTGTTTAAAAATTTAAACTTATAACATATATTTGAAATTAATGAAGCAGACATAATAAGACAACAAAAAACATTCAATGAATTTATTATACATTCAATTATCCAAATCAAATTGGTATAATCAATTAGTTACTCCATTATCCTTATACTTTTAAATAAATTCTTGAAATCCTACAACTTATTCTTTAGAATAAACTTTCGTTTAACTATTTGATAAATATCAACATTTGATCAATAAAAAAAAATTCACATTCGAAAATTCATACAACAGTCTGCATGTAAAAATAGGTCAGAAAAAAGACAATTGAAATCATTCTAATTTTAATAAAAGTCTATGGCATGTGTGGTTTAGGTATTATGCTTCCACCATTTCAGATACATACCTTTCTAAATATCCTGGATAAATAATTTTAAGAGACAAGTATTAATGAAACTAAATTGAACTAAGAAAAAAAAGGTTATATTAATGGCAAAAGGAAACATACTGCATTGTCAAACAGTGCTTATAATACATAGATGGTTGATAAAATCTTATAAGTTATTCTTCCCAGAAATGAGGGTTAAAATCTTTTTTTGATCTTCAGCAAGACAGCAAAATGGAAATCATATGAAATCTTTAGCATGGGAAGATTGATTTTGGTTTGAATTAACATCTCTTTATAGCTACATATAATTTTTTAAAAGTTTTCAGGTCCATAATTTGGAGTCACAAATTAGATCCAATTGATATCTCACATTCCTAACTTTCACATTAGTGCATGAAAGTTGATACACTCAATTCTATTCAACATGTAGCAATCCCTATTGTTTCATGTCAAATCTTTGAGAAGTCAATACTCTTGAATATTGTCAGTAATGAAGCTTGCTGTCTTCACCACTTTACTACAGTGATTAAGTAATATGATAAAAATTTAGAGTAAAAATACCTTCTAAACATGCTTTTTTTCACCAGTTCCCTAAATGTAATGAACTCAATGTTTGAAGTTAATTCTAATAGATGTTAAGAAACAATGAGATAGCTA
>BMAV01008631.1:0-13520 GCA_019973955.1 Trichonephila inaurata madagascariensis | reverse complement strand
TTTTTTTAAAAAGTTCTATTTTAAACAATAAATTTAAATTTTTTCGTAATTAAAAATTTTTTAAATATTTTTTTAATTCACTCCACCTAATTATGTTCTAATTAATTAATATACATTTTTTTTTTCCGTTCGTTTTAAAATTTTGGGATTTTTAAATCACTGGAGAATTGGAACTGCATTCAAATTACAAGAACTATCAAAAGCTATAGATAATTAATATTTGCAAATTAGTCCCATTTGACTTTTTTAACAAAATATTTCTAAGTTTTTTTCAACTAAATCAAAGAAATTTTAATTATTTTCTGATTCAATTATTCAAATCTAAAAAAAATAATGTATATGTTCATTTTATTTATTTATTTTTTTTCTCTTTGAAACTTGCATGAAAAAAACGAAATTAGATTTAAATTGAAAAAGAATATGTATTTGTGCATTTTAATTAGGTTTCAGGTTGGTAAAAACTTTTAACCTAATTAACTAATGTATTTCCGGAATCTTTTTGGAAAAAAAAATAATTACATTCTATAGTTTAATATTTAATGCAAAAAAAATACTATATTTATTTTTTTTTTTTCATTATTCTTTCCCAGAGTTAAATTTTTCGAAATGAAGGAACAAATAATGGGGCATGTTTTATGTATTTCTATACATATATAAAAAAAAAAAAAATGTACAGAAATTAAATAATGGAAGATACTACAAATATATTACTATGTATATATAAAGAGAAAAGACTATGTTGTTGTTGTTGCTACTAATGCCACCTGATCGGCAAAGGCCAGATCGAGGCCCACGAAATTCATCATGGTAAAGGGCTAAGTGACGCCTGTCGTTAACCGTAGCTTTGAGCACCGTACAGGTACGATTGAAAAGACAATGTTTTAGATATAAAAGAATATAGTTTATAACTTAATAAAAACTACCCCGTAAATTTAAATTTTCCTGGTAGAATAAAGTGGAATCGAATATTCTATTTTCAAAAAGTTATTACAAAATTTAGAAAAGCAATATGGGAAATAGTAACATTTTCTTAATAAATAAATAATTGAAATAACGTATTATTCACTTTCTTTTTGGATAAATAATAATATAAATTTCCCTAAATATACAAAATGGGATAAATGAAAGTATTAGAGGAAATCCTTATTCTTATCACTTTCATCCTCTATGTACCTAAGAAAAATCTCTTTTTAAAAAATCGTGATGCTGTAATATATTTATTATGTACTATTGTAACAATTCCAATATTCAAGATAACTAGCCAAGTTGGCAACCCAGAGAAGAAATATCTAAAAAAAAATCCCTCTCTTTTTTAAAAAAAAAAAAAATTCGTGATATTGTAATAAATTTATTACGTACTATCGCAACAATGCCAACATTTAAGACAACTAGCCAAGTTAACAACCCAGATTTTCTATATGCCGTACGTGTTGAATAAGCAATCATGTGCTTCGTTTCATATAATGGGGCCAATACAGTTGCGATAGCACATTAATGCAAGCTCTCACAGAAAAATATCGCAACGATTACCTGGATAGGAATCGTTGAGGAGGAAGAAAGGTGTTCGATATACGAAACTTATTAACAATCAGCGGAACTAAATACTCAACTTTCCAGGAAGGTGCAAGGGTTGCAAATTTATTAAAATCTGAGGACTTTATGAATGAAGACGGATGATGCATCTTCCGTGATGAATTTAACTGAAGAGTAGCCCCAAGAACGAATTTTAAGGGGACAAACAAACTAATAGAACTGCATAATATATGAAAATTACAGTTTTGTAATTTCAGCAAGGAGTATGAAAAGTTGTTTAATTTGTATAAGGGGATTGGTCCCCCATCAAGCGGACAGGGGGCATCCCTCCCCAAAAAATCAATTGAATGAAGTTTCTGATCTGATTTTTAACTAACGTCCCACTCGGAGGCCACACGATGATTATTGGAAATTTTGTAAAAAAAAAAAAACAAGGGCATTACCTAATCTGTCACCCCAATCTTCAAGCTTCCACACACACCCAACGTGATAGATTTAATGTACATCGGCCTCTTACATGGAGGATAATCAGTAGCATCAAGATTTGAAATGATGATTCATAGGCCATAAAATCAGGACCATGACCACTCGGCTATGATAGCCGTATTAATTGTTATGATAACAAAAGAAGTTTCTGATTTTTTAATATGTATTGCACCCGCGATTTTTATTGTTATTTAAGTCACACACTTAAGCTACAAAAGGGATATTGACGACAGACCACACATTTTAAAACAATGATCAAGCAACGAGGACGACACCTAAAGTGACACCTCCTCTCAAAACTTCCACACCACGCCAGTATGACAATTATGATCTTCGAGAGATTTACTATACATAAGTCCTCGTACACTGCTAGTCTTAAGTGGTCATAGAACTCGAACTCGCAGTCAAACTCGATCATCGACGATGATGGTCATGAGTTCGAGAACCTGACCCTCGGCTACCGTGACCGTATGCATTGTACATAAAACTTGTTAAATTTAATGTGACAGAAAATACTACTTAATAACTGTGTGGAAAAGAGAGAAAAAGTAGTTTTTTTTTTTCTTCTACAGATAATACTTCTTTTAATTTTTTTTTCTAATGAATCCTGGAACTTTAAACACATAATAATTTAAATTATTCTTATATTCAATTCAGAACCAGACAAAATATATATTTTTGTTTATTGAAACTTATTCTAACCTTATAATTGATACATTCTCTAGGGTTGCTTTTAAAGTAATTCCATTTTTCCCGACAAATAATTTGATTATATTTTTTCACACCTAACTTCTCCCACTTAAGTTGCAAATCATAATATGTTTTGAAAGATGATATAGCAAAAGGATTGATTGTGAAAAAGTCCAATTGATTCTATGCTTAGTTGGGGCGCTTTCAAATATGTAGAGGAAAAAGCAGCATTTTCGACATATTTTACTTTTGTACAATCAAAAAAGTAAGAATGATGTTTTAGCAAGAAAAAATTTAGCCGATGTGTATGGAGAAGATGTATTGACAATACGCCAGTGCAAAAACTGGTTTGCAAAATTTCAATCCGACAATTTTGATGCTGAAGACCACCACGAACTGTAAAGCCAGTTAATGCTGATAAAAACATAATAAAGGAATTAATTGATGCAAACTGGTGAATAATAACTCGTGCATTCGCTGAGAGGTTAAATTTATCGAATTTAACTGTTCATGACTACTTGAAAAGCCAAGGTTTAACCGCAAAGCTCGGCATATAGATTCCTATGTTTCCCCGAAAGAAATTTGTTTCCCTTGCGTTGATTCGTGTGCTTTTCAAATGTCAAGAAAATTATCCATTTTTGCAGCGCCACTTCAGTGGACATGAAAAAGGTGTTGTCCAACTCAAGAAATCATGGAGTAAAAAAGATGAAAGAAGAAAATGCCGAAAAGACGAAAGTCAATATTCACCAAAAAAAGATGATGCAATGTGTTTGATGGAATTTCAAAAATATTTCTGTTTAGCATTTACCATACCACACAATGATTCATTTTGAAGTGTAATGTCATCAGCTGGAAAATCTGAAAGAGTCACTTAAGCAGAAAAAGCCAGAATTGATGAACTGAAAAGGTGTTGAGTTTCACCAAGATAATGTGACACCTCAAATAAATTTGGTAACTCACCAAAAGCTTTTAAAACCTGAATGTCGTCTTCCCCATCCACCATATTCTCCAGAACTGGCACGTTCTGAATATTATTTGTTCTGGTCGCTACAAAATTTTCTTAACGGTTAAACCTTTACTTCCAACGAAGAGGTCAAAAATCACCTGGATCAGTTTTTTGCCAGTAAAAATTTTATTAGCTTGGAATATTGCTATTGCCTTCTACATTTTTATTCACTATTTGAAAATTGTCATTCATTTACACCAAAACAAACACGAAATTACTTTCCGAACAACTCAATATAATTAAAACTGTTTATGCAGAGTATTTTCTGTCATACCTAGCATATAGTATTGTTTCACAATTTTGAAAACTGGAGAAGTAATACGTTGTAATTTTATTTCTACCTTATTCTGAAAAGTTTTTTTTTTAATTTTTATTGCTATTGCTATTTTGTATGTATCTAATAAATAAAACATATTTTCTATAAAAAGGATGTTATTACTATATTTTTATGTAATTTTTAGTTTACAATATACGTTTTGTAATTTACACAAATATTTTTAGTGCAGAATCGAAATCAATATATATTTTGATTTCAAAAAACTTAAAATAAGAAAAACATAATTCCAAAATTTTTTTCTCTAGCGAGATGGAAAGAAAAGAGAAATCCTTTGAAAAATCAAAAATAAATTAATTTATTATTATTTAAAGATTTATTATTTAATATTTTGTTTTAAAATAAAAAAAATTATTCTTGTCTATAAATTACGTTCACTACAAAAAGGATAAATATCAGGTTTCAAACAAATATGCAATATAATAATAATAAGATATAATTACAAATTATTTAAAAAAAAAAAATTATATAAAATATTCCCATAAATAAAATTTCGGTAAAATTTCTAAATTTTTTCCAAAATTTCCCCCGTTTTATCAAATCCACGTTATTTGTTAATGATTTTTGAATGATCCTTTTTTTTTTACTTTATTTCAAATATAGAAGTCATTTTTTAAAAGAAACGAATAGATACAATAATAAAAAAGAAACAACTATATATTTTCAAAAAAGGTTATGAAAGTTTTTTTTAAAATGTCAAATGGAATTTTGCCTAGAAACGTGGGGATAATTTATAGGAAAACTTGTTTTGGTATTTTCTTAAAGGTAAAAAAATTTTATATCAATTCAAATTTTAACATTTAGTATTTTCTAAAAAAATTTTAGTAATTTAAAATATAAAAAAATATCTGGGGGGGGGACAAAAAATTATCCGGCAAAAAAAATTTTATTTTTTTAAAAACACATTGATTCCCAAATTAAAAGTTGGGGAAAATTTTTAATCATTCCAAACAGGTCAAATGAGTGTTTATTAACATCCACTTAAAGCAACGTGGGAGATTTTCGTGAGGCCCTTCTCTTTTTGGATCGACACCCCAAAGGAAAAAAATGTTCCCTGAGCTACATCCCCCTCCAAACCACCCCCAAACTAAAAAAGAGAGGACTTAACCCAATTTTTTACATACAGCCCCCTTCCCCCCCGGGTGGACTTTCAACATCAGGACTCGACCCGCGGTCTTGATACTAAATGCGCTATTTTGGGATCATGATCCTAGGGGAGGTTCCCCGGGGTGAAGAAGGGAAATAGTGAAAAAAGATATGGGAAAACAAAGGAAACCCATTTAGAAATCATTTTTAGCCGTAAAAGGGAGGCCCGAACGGGTCAAAAAAGTTTTTTTTTTAAAAAGAGGAAAAGGAAGGGACGATTTGCCGGAGAGGTTAAAAGGAAAATTTCGTTCCTAGCAAAGCGGATTATGTAAAACCCCCCCCAACGTAAAAAAATGGTAAAATAGTTCACCTGAAGCATCCATTTTAAGAAAGCCTATTTTGTGGTGATTTAAAAGGGTTATAACATTCTCACAAACCGGGAAAAGGGATCTTTTGAAAAAAACAACAGTAAAAGTAAGAAGGAATGCCCCCGATATAAGGTTGCTGAAGGATAGTGACCAAAAACGCGACGTTTTCTCTCACAGATTACGTCCAAAAGGGGATTTCCCCACCCTCAGAAAAAAAATTTATTCAACTGTTTGCTTTTGCGTTTTATAAATTAGTTTTTCCCAAAAAGGGTTTTTGGGGTGGAATTCCCAGAATAGATACGGTAGTGTCGGACCAAAAACTTCAGAAAATTTTTTTCTCTTTTTTTGCAAGGGGAAATCATCTACCGATGAATCCCCATTTATTACCCGACCACTGACATGAGTTCGTCAACTAAACACCGGAGAAGTTTTTTAGGTTGATTCCTGGTTCCACCCAAAACATGGAGGACCCGTGGGAGGGGGGAATCACGTATGGGCCCTCGTTGCTTAAGGTAACCGACACGTTGGGAAACCGTGATTTTGCAAAATATAAATGGATAAAAAATTTTAGAAAATTAGTTTTTTGATTAGAAAATGTATATAAATTTTGTTTTAAGAAATTTTACAATAAAAATTTTATTTAAAAATATTTCCTAAAAATTAACTTGAAAAAAATTTAAAAATGTTCCCCTTTTTGGGGAAAAACTTTTTAAAATAAGATTTTGCGGAATAACTCGACCCGGATCAACAAAATTTGAAAAAAATTGGGGGGACCCGGTTTTTTACGAAACAGAGGGGAAAAATTTTAAGAAAAAAGCCAAATTAATTTCAAAGGGTTGTAACTCTGAAAATAATGTTTTTTCAAAAACATAGGATCCTCGTGCAGGGTTCGGCTATAAGGCAAAATATTTTGTTTAAAGCCCAAAAGGAAAAAATTTTAAAAATTTTCTAAGTTAATATTGAAAATATTTTTTTTCAAAAAAGTCCAAAACTTTTTTATACATTTATTCTAATCGAAGAGACAGTAAATTCAAAAAAATTATCCATTTATGTGTTTTTAAAATCACGGTTCCTAACGTAAATGAATTTTAAGGTTGATGATCAGAAACGCCCATTATCAAAGCTTTCACGTTCCCTCACTCAAGCTTGATTCTTTCCGGGGGAAACCCCCCAGTGCGCGAGAAAAAAACACCCCCGTTCGCTTTTTCTCGCGTGTTCAAATGGGTAAATGAACATGATGATGTGAACATCTAAAATGGTGTCCGGACCCCATCTGAACATCATTGAGTGCCTGGGGTTTTTTTGAGAAAAGTCCAATGGACTTTTTCAAATCGAATTCCCATGAACTTTGTTCAAGGGGTTTTTTTGTCTATCCCAAACGATTACAAGCTACCATTTAGACTAAAGGTGGCCCAAACCTTTTTAAAAAAAAAACATTCCTATTTTACAGGTGTTCTTTTTATTTTGTCATATTATGTATATTAAACAAGATGATGGGCATAAGTAACTGATTTAATCCGATGGAATTTTACATTAATTAGGCACACCCTTTCGAGACTTTTAGTATTGATTGATGAAGAAAATAATTGATAGTGTTTCTATATTTTTGGGGGGGAAATAAAAAAATTTTTTTTTGAGTCACGAAAATTTATGCTCCTCACAAAACAAATAACAATGGTTTGTGAGTAGTTTTTTTTGCTACGCACCATATTAATGACCGAAAAACTGATCCATAATTTTGAATAAAAGGGTGGGCGCTTTAAAATCGCACTCAACCACCATGAATTTCAGCTGGCTGAATAAAAAATTTGCCAAAATTTAAAACCCCCCAAAACTCGCCAAATCGTCTGTTGAATTTTGACTTTATTTTTTAAAAATATTAAAAATGGACTTTTTTAAAATAAAGCAAAACAAGGAAAAAACCCAATCCTTCAAAAAACATAATCTACATTAAAACAACTAGGTGATAGTACGGGAAATGGATGGAAATTTTTTCCCCCCAAAAAAGCCTTTAAAATAGTCCCAAAAAAACGTTATAATAATAATTGCATGAAATAAATTTAATTGTATGTCTTTTTCAATGATTTCAATACCGCATCATATAAAACAGTACGTCAACCAAATTCCCATATCAAAAATGTCACCAAACGTATTTGGGGGAAACGAAAAAGTTTTCCCCTATATATTTTCGATATCCTTTGGGTTTAAAAATTAGTCAACGGTATAAAGCTTGTACGAAACACATTTTTTTAAAATTTTTTATTAAAAAATTTCTTTAAATCATTAAGGGAGATTGCGAAAAAATTTAAAAAAAATTTCAAAAATAACGAAAAAAGTTTTCAATAAAAAAATATTCGCCTTTGTTGGGGTTTTTAAAAAAAAAAGAAATTTAAAATAACAATGTAAAAATCATTAAAGTGTTCAATGAAAATATTCTATTTTCCTATTCCATGATTAAATCCTTGCCATATTTTTCGAACTTTCCGTCAAATAAACAATATACTGCGCAAACCTTTTATCTTCAAATTTGAATTTAATTTCCATGTTCCACGTCACGGCGACTTTGCATGGTGAGGGAATTCCTCAACAGATGTTTCGAATCGTCGAATCGAATAAAATTTCCACACCCAAAGCGAAATTTTCGGAGGTTATGAAATTTATAGAGCTATAAATTTAATTTAAAACGAAAAGGCACAGTTTTGATATAGCATTAAATTATCTAAAAGTTTTTCATAATTAGTATAAATTCTCAGTTGAAATGATTTCTGCCCTTCTTTTGGAATTCATCACAGTCATTCTAAATCCCTTTTGGATGAAGATACGTTTTTCTTAATGCTTCGAGTTTATATAATCTTTTAAAAAATAAAATTTAAAAAAAGTGTGTTAAATGTTTCCCCAAATAATTTAAAAATTATTTATATACAAAATTTAAATGTATACCAATTATTAACATTTATTTTTTTAAAATATCCTTAATTTTTTTTTTAACCCTTTTTCCTACCAAGGGATTACAAAAACCCCCACATTAAAATTACCAGAATATCCACTTTTATCAACACCAACGATACTTAAAGGGAAAATTCTCCTAAATTACCTTCAAAATAAATTTTTCAACGATGAGTATTTTGCAAGAAAGGCGAATAGATTTATGAGAAGGGTTTTTGCGACATCTTGATCGATTAGAAAATTGTCATTTTTGTTCCAAAAAAAGTTAATGTCAAAAGGTAAATGCCATTTTTTTTATGGAAAGAAGACCTTTTGAAAAAATTTGACAGTTTATTTTAAGAGATATATAATTAATTTTTAAATTGAATAACTTTTGTTATTCAAATATCGAAGCCTATGTTCTTTAAACTTTTTTTCCCCTCCGGGCTTATTATTGATTTTGTTGTGTTGCAGAGTCATCACTATATGAATAGACTTACGTTTTTTTTTTTTTCATTTCTTTGGGGCTTAAATTATTTATTTTGATTTTTTTTTGTTTTATTTTTAAAGTTTTCAATAAATTCTGAATTTTGTTTTTTTGCCACTAAATTAAATGAAGAATCTGTTCTTATTTAAAAAATTAACAACATATTAATTACCTTATGTGAAACTGAGATTTAACAATAATCGTAGTTTTCAAGGTGCTATTATTATTATTACTTATTTCCCCGCTTTTCTTATAATGTCTGGAAAAAAGAAGCTCAATCTTCAAGAGGTTATATATTTATTACAGAACCTACCATATGAAATTGGTGATGTACTATCAGATGATTTTTCAGACGAAGAAGTACCAGCAAATTATCTGCTGGAATTTTCGTTACATTCTTAAGATGACGATCAAGAGACTGAACAAGACTCAAGGTGCAGTATTTCATGTTCAGAAAATACAGTATTTCCTACCCCAGGAAGCAGTGCTTTAAAAACATACAATCGGAACCTCACTCAAAAAGCACGCCGTGTAATGAATTTTTGAATATTAATGAAGGTAAACTGTTTCTTTGAATATCATCAAGTTAAATATATGAGTAAAAAAGTAAATAAATTTTTTAAAATGTCATAATCTTTAAAATAAATATTTTGTGCTATAATATATTCGAATTTTCCGGTTATTTAGTCAAAAATGTGTTGAAAAAGTATCATTCGGTCTATTCGTATTTTCAAAATATATAGACCTTTGTGAACTGACAGTACTTTAAAGTGCCAATTTAGTTAATTAGCTCTAATGGCTTAAATTTTCCAAAGTTTGATATTTTATTAATGCATATCTCTTAATTTTCAAACTATAGATTCAAAAATTTGCAGTAAATCATAATGCGGCAAATAAAGGATTAAATAATAGACATACTTCATATAATACAACAAACAAAAAAATTTAGAAATTATTTAATTACTTTGATAAATGCTCAACTTTAAATTCATGTACTTTGGACTATCCGTATCCTTCCAAAATACGAGGGTTAACTCAGAAATTTTTGAGATACGCGCAGACGAGAAGTTACAAAAAAAAAGTTAACGGTTAAATTCACAATTACAACGTATTTTAACATAGCAGACGATGTTTTTCTGACTTACTTCAAGTTGTTTATCGTAGAATAAATTTAGATAGAAGAGAAAACGGAGTTGACGCGAAAACATTATCGTGCAATGATTCTATACGATTTTCAAAAGCAGTAATTTTTTAAAATGTTAGTGAAAAATTCTTTGAATAACTTTTTTAAAACTTCATTTGCTTAAATTATAGTATTGAAATAATATCAAAAAATACTAAATATCTTTAATTAAATTAATTTTTATTTAGTTTTAGTTTATTTAGTTTTGAACTGATGTGGTGCTACAGTTATTAAACTTTCTTTCAGTATTTTAAATTCAAATTTTCGTAGAATAATTCAAAATAAATACAAATTCTTGCTTACAAAATAAATAAATAAAATAAAATGAAAGATGAAACAACACATAAAAATAAAATGTAACAAACATGTTCAACACAATATATGCAGCTAAAAATTTCCATTTAATACATATCTCACTTCATCTTTTAGATGTCTGAAATTTTCAGGATTTTTTTCCTTCTAATTTGAAATTCATTTTATACATTTGATGCAAAAAATATTAATTTCATGTAAATGTATGAATTATTTATACTATGAATTATTTGTACTTTTTAGGATTACCTTTTTTTCTATGCTTTTCAAAGGCAACGATGAATCTTACTTTAAATCAAATTTACAATAGAGAAACGTAATAAGTATGTTACAAAACTTTTGAAAGTCAGAACTCTAGATTAAAGAAAAAATTTAGATCCGTTTCTGTTTAGATAGTTTTTACCTGTTTTAGAATGTTCCTTAACAAATTCTGATGTAGTCAACAAATCTCAAATACCTTCTCAAAACAAATTTCTTAGCAGACATCAATAGAATAGAGCATTGCAAGCCGGAAAATAATTCAGATGATTAAAACGAGTTTTAGTTAAGAATGACGTACATGATTGTTTCTTGACAAATTACTTCTTTAACTGTAGCATACCACTCTTGTGTCGTACTCATAGCTATTACCAGATATAGCACATGTTCCTCATAGTTGTCAACATCTCTTTAAAGCAATGTTTTTCCACTGAAAAGGGCCCTTTTTAAGATATAAGTGGAATTTTCGTTTTATTGCTATTATATTGCTTTACCGTAAATTTGATAAATAAAAATGAAGTAATTTTAAGAATAGCAGTTATAATAGAGTTTATTCGCTATTTACTTTCTTATGATTTCTTAGTTCATGGTGTTTCGTTTGTCCATTTACAAATACTACTTTCAATGGATATTTTCCCCCTCATCTATAGTACTAAAGTGCTTTACTTAGATATTAGCGTTAGTCTTGTTTTCTAAATATAATTGAGAAATTATAGTTTAGGCTTATATTAACTATTTTTTTTATTTGATAGTACAACATAATATTTTTCAGTTAAATAATTATGTCATAGTTAAAAATAAAAAAACAATATTTAATGGCTAATATCTTGTACAATCTAAAACGGTACAAAACGAAGCACCTATATGGGATTAATGAAAGTGATCTATTTCAATACATACATAATGAATATAGAAGAGAAAATACTTTAGAATTACGAAAAATTTAATTTTATTCCGAAGACATACATTTAAACTTAACTAAACTTATTGGCTCTACAGCCCATTAGGGTCAAGGCCTACTGTGCCCATCTAAGTATACGTGACCATTGGGAGCTAAGGTGCCTGAGCAGATGTTCCGAGCTGGTGGTGGTAAGCCTGAAGCGAAACCCTCAGTGTTTAGCCCCCCAAGCAAGCTTTTTTCTCTTTTATCGACTCACTAAAGGGATGAAAGGCTGAGTCTACCTTGTCCATCCCGATGATAAAACAATGAAACTGTGGTGTGGAAGCGCGATACGCTACCACTAGGGCTCATACATTTACACTCATGCCAAAAATTAAGATCACGAACATGTTTTACGACATAACTCTAAATTGCCTCCAGAAAAATTGATAGAATTTGCATTTTATATATTTTGAAGAACTGTTGTTCAATATCAACCTTAGTTTCAGGAAAAGAAGTTGTTTAGCACTAGTTTTAAAAAAACTACTGGTTTGAAAGAGTATAAGGATATGGGACATTTGCGTACAGTTTGTGATTACTGCATTAAAACAAGCACAAGTCAGCCTGTTTGGAATAATTCTTTAAGATGGAGAACCGCTAGCTGGCTTGAAGCTGGTCAATAACAAGAGAAGGTAGCTCGATGATTACAAGGGGTAACGAAAGTGGTTCCAAACAACTGGAACTGTCACCAAGAAGGTCAACCAAGCCCACTACAAAACAATAGCATCTCCACAGGATCGCTACTTGGCATAAGCACACGACAACATTGGCGGGCAACGGCTCCTCAGCTTATTCATAACTTTTATATTTTTAGAAGAAAAAATTGAAGCAAACAGTCTACAGACGTCTAGCCTATGTGAGGTTATTCTGGGTGCTATGGGACTACATTATTGACGATAATGTGCGCCCACACAGAGCTCACATTGTTAATCAATTTCATGAAGAAGAGGATACTCGCCGTATGATTTGATAAAGCTTTTCGAGTTTTAAAGCAATGGAGATTCAATATTCTTACTTTGGTATGGGGTGGTTTTTTATCGTGATATTGATTTTTATTTTATATAAATTAACAGTTTTTTCGGTGTTAATTTGGTATATATATACAGTGGGCCACAAAAGTGCTCGTACACTTGCAATTTCTTATAAAATTGAATGTTTTCGACTAATAAAAACTAATATATTGTAATTGTAATTTTTTTAAGATATCTGCAACTTGTTCTTAATGGAATGACATAATTATTTTTAAAATAGTATAACTATTTTTAAAATTAATAATCAAAAGCTACTAAAAATTACAACAAAAAATCTTCGTACACTTGACAAAAAATTTCAACTTAGCTTTAAATATTGTACTTCTTTCTTAATTTAGTACTTAGTAGGATATAGTTTAGAGCCCACAATCACTTTTAAGCAACTTGGTATAGATTTAATCAGTGTTTTGTAATTTCTGCATCGGTTTTCCTCCATTCTTCTGTGATTATTGTTTTTATTTCACATTTTGTGTTTATTTGTCATGTTTTCTTTTTTTTACATCAAAATCTCACCAAATATGTTCTACTGGGCTAAGTTAAGAGTTTGAGGAGATGTTTTCAGAATTTGGGGACAGTTATAGAGACACCAGTGACGTACATTGAGAGCAGTGCACTTGGCGTCATTACCCTGTTAGAAAATGATGTCGTCTCCATTATCCAAATTTTACGCGGATAATTTAAAATATATCTTTAAACTATTTAAATAGAGCTCATGTGACTCACAATACCATCAAAAAATAAATTACCTAATTCTGAGGGGGCCCAAATTTTCACCCCACGCCAGAACCATTCACTTCAATGCTGAAGCATGGGGGAGGAGTTCTTGTTCCCAAAAAATTCATGGGATTAAACCAGTGCTTCTCAAAACCCCTACTGGCGAC
>BMAV01008630.1:0-19747 GCA_019973955.1 Trichonephila inaurata madagascariensis | reverse complement strand
TTAAAAATAATTTGAAAAATATATATTAAATTTAAAAATTTTTGCAAAATTAATTTTAAAAGTAACTTTACAAAAATTTAATATTTTTTTTGAATTTGACTTTTAAAAGATGTATGGAGCTTTAAAAAAACATTTTATTGTTAAGGGGGCGGATAAAAATTTGATTGAAAATGGGTCGCGGTAGTGTTTAGAACCCCTGCCAAAAACCCACAATTTTCAGAAGTTTTGCCCTGGAAAAAAACAATTGAGACTTCCCAAGAAAAAATCCCGTGTTACCCTTTAGTGGCGGTATCGGGTGGGACGGGATTGTCAGATTTAGCCCAGCCCCCAAAAACCCGCCGGGGGAGAGGTAGTTAAATCTGTAGAAAGCTCAAACGTCTTCCCGTTGGTATGGTAGAGAGGAGATTGGGGTGCCAGCTCACACAGTTCTCGTCACTTGACCTTGGTTCTAAATTACGAGGTCCGTCACCAAAAGCCCTTGTGTAGTTGAACAGTGCGACGTTAATATTCACTCACTTAATCACTCGCCAAGGCAGATAAAATTTTTTTCTTGTAGGAACTTTAATCTTTTGTAGCTTCTTATCACCGACGTCTTAAAACTCTTTGAGCCTAGAAAAATCTTAAGATTTTGGAGTTTTTTTTCCTATGTAAAAGTAGGGTCTTCCTGAGCTATTTAAACGTAGGCTGTATATAGCATTCATTGTCAAATACACGTACAAAAGTTCATTTGAAAAAAAAAAAAATGTGCACGATTCACAAACGCAAAAACCTAGCCACAAAATGGTTAGACTGATTGACCACATTTTGAGTAAATGAGTTGAATGAATGTTTATGGTACTAGGTCTAGGCCTAGACATAGACAATGCTCTTCACGTAATAATACATTTCTACCACTTTTGCCAGTTGACATGCAGCTTGTATTCCCTGTTTTTTGGAGAATATGTATGGAAATAATATTTAAATTTTAAAAAGTTAAAAAAGATTATGTTAAATATTAAGATAGAGTAAAAACGAAACAGGGGCCTTCACCGAAAGCTTTGCCCTTTGACCCCCAGTTGGCCCGGGCCCTTTAAAAACGCCCCTGCTTGGTAAAATTTTTGTTTTCCATACATTTAATTCTATACGTACCCAGAGGGATTTTTGTTCTTTTTTTATTTTTTTGTAATATCACTTTAATTTTTCCCTAAACTATTTTGTTAAAAAAAATTTTTTTCTTTTATTTATTAAAAATTTTATTTGAGTTTAAATATAACCTATAAAAATTCAATGCTACAATAAAGCATTTTTTTTACCAATCAGTTGTTTTTTTTAAATCGTGTGGGAAAAGAGAACTAAAAGTATTCCCGGCGCTTGATATCAATGTTTGTTCTTCCCGGTTTGTGCAAACAATTTTAAGGTAAGCATTTCCTTCGAATTTACAAGTACTTCCTTAAAAGCTCAGGGCTTAATGAGGGGACACAATTTTATCGGTTCCAAGTGAATGAGTGATTTCGTAAACATGGATGGAGCCCGAATTAGAAAGGCGGAAAAACAGGAAAATTTGCCCCAGGGGGAATTTTCAACCTCTTTAAGTACTCGTTTTTTTGAAAATTTTGGCTCATTTCCCGACGTGAAATAACAAGCAAAATTTCCTTTTAATTTCAGGGCTGTCGTTTATCTTTGTAACATGCAAGTGATTTCTCAACAATAGGTCTATTATAAATGGAATTCAGGAAACGAAATGAGCAATCATATATTCTTTTGAAGTAATGTTGCTTATATGTTTATTCAAATATAATTGGGTAAAGCGGATCACTAAGCATTATACCTCAAGGAAGCTAACAAATCTTACTTGAATTAATTTGATTTGAGCATTAATTAAAAAATTCACTTTATATCAAACTAATCCCATCTGTAAAAACGAAGATTTTCAATCAATCATCCTACATAAAATTTTAAAGATTTTGGGCCTCTTTACAGTCCTTTTACATGTCCTGTCAAAAAAATTTTTTATTTTTTTTTTTTGGTTTTATTGTTTTTAAAACAGGGAAACAAAAATCAGAATCAAGTGGCTTATTACCTTAAAATTCTTTTGGTAATGCTGGGTTTTTGGGCAAATTTAAAACTTTTGAAATTTTCAGTTGATTATCGTTACAACTATTTAATTACATGTAAAATCATAAGTATTTTTACATCGCGCTAACAACTAGTGCAGAGCAAAGGATATAAATAAATGTTCTAGAAAAGAAAACGAATAATTTTTAAATAACGTAATGCAGCGCTTCTCAAACTGTGGGGTGCGCCTCCCTAGGGGGACGTGATAATCCTATGTGGGAGGCGCGCGCATATCGAATAGTCGAAAATAAAAGATTATTTAAAAGTTTTATTAATGTATTAAAAGGAAGCAAAACCCAAAATTCATGCATCAAATACATATAATATAATAATAATAATAAAATATACGCATTTACACTGATGTAAAACAAATATATGAGTGCTGCACACAATGTGTAATCTTACCCCTGAAGTCTCTCCTCATCATCTTGTCTACCTAAGGATGTTGGAAGGAACGATGAATGCCCTGACTCTCCATGATAAATCTAATTTATTATTATCAATTATAATATCCCAGAACAAGTAATCTAAAAAAAGCCCTAGGAGTGATATAAAGAAAGCAACTACCATACGAGAATAAGCGCACGAAGTCAATTTAGTTTAGCTTTAATCAATCCTATCCTATTAATTCTGGATTCACTAATTTAGTCTAGTAGCTGAACCGTCCTTGAGTCAGGATGCATAACTCTAATTCTTACCATACTAATACTCAGTAACACACACAGAAATTTTTCAAGGGGGGTGTTCAGGGTAACAAGTCCACCATTCTTGTATCATGTTCCTTTTGATTTTGTCGATTTTCGAAAACAAAAACAGTAAAAAACGAATTATTGAATATATAATTAGAATTATTTAATAAAATTAAACATTAATAACAAATACTTAATTAAATTTTACGTACTATATACTTAGAATTATAATCAATCGGAAAAATAATCAAGGGCTTTGGGAGGGTCTGACCTAGGACACCCCTCTTGTGTGCGCCACTGGTAACACTGCATTCAGATGTTCCGCTCCTTCTGACCTACGATTATTAAACTCTTATACACTAAATAATTTGCATCTCATGGTTTCTTCTTCAGAGGGATGGCTGTGAAATAAACGCGATTTCCTGCCCAAAGATTCCCCAAGAGGATTAGTAGCTTAAAGTCACGTAAAGAGCCGTCACAAATGTTTTTGATAGTTAATTTTTCAAAACTAAGTTAAGAACAAGTTTAATAAATACTAAGGTTTTTAGAACTTGACATATTCAAAATTTTACAATTATCTTACTAATTTGTATGGTTTCGTAATTAAATCGTATTGTAGCTTTAGTGAAAGTGCATTATTATTGAGCTGAATGTATTATTGTTGTTTGGGGGATGATGAAAATGAGGATTGAAAATTGGGTCGCAAATATTGACAATTTGAGAAGAGTACTGACATAATGCAAATTATCAGATTTACTGTATACACAACTAAATTTTACTCTGAATTTGGGAAATTAGTTATACTGGATTAACTAGAAAAAGGTAATATATATAAAAAAAAAGTCAATTCCCACTTAGAGCAACAAAGAAGATTTATATTTTAGATACTTTTTATGAAATAGTTACAATTAATATAAATATGTATATACATATGACATAATTACAACTTTAAGTGGTAATGCATTTTTATTAATTATGATTAAAATATCGTATTGTCATTCAAAACAATCGGGTATATAAAATTTCATTTCAAGCAGAATGCTTTAAAACGTGAGAAAAGAAATATTTTAAAGTTTTGACCCAAGTCGCTAAAAATGAAACTAATGTGGCTGTATCTGTAATTTTTTAAGCAATTATTTTTAGTCAATTAATTTTAATTAATTATAATTAAATTATCGTAGTTTCACCCACGACAATAGTGTATAGAAAATTGCAGCTCAAACGAGTGCTTTAAAATTAGAGAAAAAAAACCTTTATATGTTGTGACACAAGTCGACAAAATGGTCGCTAAGTCACCAAAAATGATGCCAGCATGACTGTACTTGTAATTATTTGAATAATTAGTTTAATAATCAATGAATTTTTATTAATTATAATTAAATTACTGCATTGTCATCCAAAATAATCATGTACATTAAATTTCAGCTCAATTGAGTGCTTTAAAATGTGTTTTATTAACGGTTGTATATTTCCCGAAGATAAATAAATAAATATATTGAGAGTGTGAGTAATAGTATACAGGAATTGAAAATTTATTAACTTGACATAATAAATATTTTTTCAAAATCATGATAAATAAAATCAATAAGTTTCAATGAAACAAGAAAACAAATTTGTGATTCTAGGAAAAATGTAGTTTAGAAAAAATAACTGTAATATCCTCTCTCACCATCTTATAAAATTAATTTTGTCATATCATCTTGCACCAGCATCTTAACACGTTTAGGCTGTCAGTTGCGAAAACGTAACATTTAGTTCTTAATTTTTAAAACATTGTTCTGGAAATTTTTCAATTGAACAAAAATTTTGATTTTGTTTTTCATACTTTAATTGTTGATTATAAATTAATTGTATTTCGAATTATTAAGAATTTCCTAACTAGATCAAAGGATTTTATTTTTTTTAAAAAAATGATTCATTTAAAATCAATTTTATTATATTATTTACGCTCAAATGTCTAAAAATTTAGTTTGCAGCAATTTTGAAAAGAACATACTTCAGGCGGCCCTGAATGGGTTAAACATAAAGTTTAAAAAAATTTTTTAAAACCTTTTTTTTTAATGAAAACCTTAGAATGTAGAAAGTTTTTAAGTTTTATTCAACTGAGTAACTTGAAACAATATTTTTCTCTTTTATTCAAATTACTGATTAAGCAATTTTCTGTTTTTATTTTAAACCATTTTAATTCTAATTTTATTTCCCTTAAATATTGAATACTGGTCGATGCAATAGTTACATTTTTTTAACACAACCCAGAAAAATTTTCTTTTGTATATGTTAGGTTTTTTTAAACTTTCATAATACTTTTTAATTGTGAGAATAAACACAAAAAGCAGACCTTTGAAATAATTAAATAAAAACATAAATATATATTAATAAAAAGCCTTATTTTTAAATCCGTCCTTATCCATTTCCTCCCTCTTATCATGGGTTCTTTTGTACTTAAATATTTATTGTCATTTGTAAAATAAGTACAATTTTTACATTATTAAAAAAATTACTTTTTTTCCTTAATAATAAATGGAAAAATTACGATGGTAAAAGCGTATCTAGAACAAATACAAAAAAGTACTAAAGCTATTAATAAATCCATTTATTTAACCTTAATAAATCCATTTATTTAACCTTAATAAATCATGCTTTTTAATTAAAAATTTCAGATTGCATTTTCATATTCTTAAAATAATATTTCTTGAACAGTATTTATATTACTTTGAATGAATTATTTCATTTATCTCAATTATATATAAATAATTTCTAATGTTATGAATGTTTGAAAAACAAAAACGAATACAATAAATATTCATATTTTATTGAAGTTCGATAATAATGTAGATATTATGGAAATGATTATATTGTATAATTAATCATATGACTTACATTTGAATTATATTCTTAATAAGGAAATCACGCACAAACATTATGTTGAATTTTTTGTCAAATTTAAAATTTTATAAAATCAATACTTTTACTTTGATAAAAAGAACGCAAATTTGTAAGATTTTTAACAGAATAATAAATGCTGCACATTAATGTGAATGCCAATGACAAACACATACTTTGAAATAAAAAAAAATAAATAAAAAATGTTAAGGTATCCGACTAAGTTCGGAACCGTGATTTTGCAAAAGCGCATAAACGGATAATATTTATGATATTTAGTATCACTTAGAGTAGAAAATGTATATTAAATTGTTTTAAGAATAATATTACAATAAAAAAAATTATTTAAATACAATATTTTGACAAAAATTTAACATAGAATGACCCATTTTCAAAATATTCTCCTTTTAAGAAAAATGCTTCTATTATATAAATATCTTGCCTATATATAGCTCCGACCTCTGTACAAAGGCTCAACTATAATTTTTGAAATATATAACCTAGAAGTGGTTTATCCATATTTTACGCCAACAGAGGGGAGAAATTTTAAGAAAAAAAAACGCCGATAATTAATTGAATTGGTTGCAACTCTAAAAATAATGTGAATTTTTCAAAATCATTTGTCTGTACAGATTTTTCGAGCTTATAACGAAAAAATTTTATTATTAAAAAGCATTTTTATAAAAGGAGAACATTTTGAAATAAGATTATTCTAAGTTAATTTTTTGTCGAAATATCGTATTTAAATAATTTTCTTTTGGTCAAAATGTGTCCTTAAAACAATTTTATAAATGTATTCTAATGTAAGTGACACTAAATACCATGAACATTTTTTCATTTAAGCACTTTTTAAAATCACTTTTTGCTACCGGAAATTTTTTTTTCCTCTACCGGCCCCCTTTACCCCACAAAAATTTCTGTCACCCTGTTTTTCCCCAATGAAGGACTTAAATGGTGGCCTGCATGTATTTTCACCCTTTTTAAAGAAACTTTTCTTTAACTATGATCTTAGTTTAAAAACATATTTATGTAGAGATGACTTGACTGTATGCAATGTAAATGCTATTTAAACCCTAGCATTGAGGTGTGAGGGGTTAATCGTGATATCTAGGAATAATAGACTTTAAATTTTGGACGGGAAGTTTTTGACTTGAAAGAAATTCATCTTAGAACAATTTTTCCCAAATGTGGGGCATTTCCGGGGGCATGAAATTCTTCGAGGGGGGCCGGAGCATGTTGTTGAAACGGTTTTTTTAAAAATTATAAATTTACTGAAAGTAAACAAACAAACTATATTCTCCCATAAAAAAAAAAGTAAAATACACATTTAACCGATATAAAAAACTTGTAAATATATCAATACGGTGATGTTTTATAATTATTTTAACAATACTTTTTTTAAAACAAGATTTTAAAACCATTGCCCCCATGGGTTTTCATATATAAAAAAATGAAAATTAACACTTATTTTAAATTTCCCTTTAAATAAGGTTTAAAAAATTTTCACGTTTCACTTCCAATGCCACTTTTTAACACTAGGGAGTTTAGGGGGTGTATTGGGGGGGGGAAGTAGACAAAAAAAAAGAAAACCTCTGAAATAAAAAATCCGGCAAACGCGTCAAATTCACTTTTCTGCATTTTAAAAACCCCCGGAATAATTTATGGGTAGCAGTTCTCAGAAAATATCATACTTTGGAAAAACGTATACATACGTCCGGGGCAATTAACGCACTGAATGAGCGATACGCTTATATACGCCGGTGGCAAGAGGTTTAAGTCTTAATATGGGTTTAGCGTCAAAGTGTATTATTATTGAATTCAATACATTGTTATTTAAGAAGGGGGGCAATGAAAATTATGATCGAATATTGGGTCGCATATAATTAAAGTTTGAGAAGCACTGTTTTAGAATCTACCTGGAAGGAAATATTTTGAGCTATACTGAGCTATCGTGGTTCGATAAGGAAATGAAATCAGGAATTCCAATTTTGTTTAAATCTTTTTGGATAAATTCATAAGTTAGATTAAGAATTAGGATTTAAGATTGTTCCCAAGGTTAAGTAATAAAGTTGTTAATCAATCATACAGTGTTCAAGCTAAAATAAAAGCATCTATTTTAAAGATCATGTTTGCTTCTTCTCCGAACCTCCCTACACATGCGACCTCTGGGTAGAGACAAATTTTAAGGTTTCAGTGCACTCATGAATAAATTATTTTTTCATTTGACTGAAATAATTATTCATAACTCTTGTTGCCTAAGACATACATCTGTCGAGTATTGCAAAAATAAATTTGTCGGCATTTAAAGTTACAATTTAAGATGCCAGTTCAGTTGTGGATCTTTTTAACGTAATATTATTATTTCTATTTTTTACATATTTACTCCTATTAAAAAGTTGAGAATTATGAGACAATTAATTGTTATAAAAATCAAATACTTTTCGATAAAAAAATGCAGGTAGCTTAGGCAAACAAGTAATATAAAAAAAATTAAAGTCAATTCCTACAAATGTCAACAAAGAAAAAATTTATTTTGGTTATTTTTTATTAAATAATTACAATTAATATAAATATGTATTTACGTAATGACAAATCACAATATTAAGTGGCAAAAATTTTCGCATTTAGGAAATCTATCGACTCTAGCCGGGATAAAACCAGCAACCTTAGTCAAAAGAAGGGAGAAAGCTACTACTAAGCCGACTAAGGATTAATCATAAAATTTTATTTTTATCGGTCATTTTTTTAAAGTTCCATGAAATAAATTTAATTCATGAATTAATATTTTTAAAAAAAAACGTGTTAACATCAAGTGCCTTTAAAAAATGTATCTGAACTTGAGTGGATGAATAAAAAGTATTTTATTATCGAGTGAAACTTTGAACAAGATATATATATAGGAAGAGAGTGAAATAATAGAATTGAAAAAATGGGGATATATTAATCTTATTTATTTAGAATTAGAGTCTTCGGATTTAACCCTTAAATGATTTTTCCCCCATTTACCTGAATGAATGCATACTTGGCTGGTCGTGTTTATGCACTACGGGCCTGCGTTATCGATCGCCGTAGTTGATCAATTCACAGTCTGTTGAGGCTCAAAATCTTCAAAATGGTGGGGAAGTTTGAAGATGAGGTACCAGCTCAAACGTGTCGTTCTCCTCACTTGACAGTTTTTCAAAATGAAGCCCATAGCCAATTGATCTCGTGTTGTTTCAGAGGGTGACGTAACTTTAAATTAAATCAAATTTATTTACCTTCCTTTTATATTGCATGGGCCGTGGGTAACCTAGTGGTTAGAGATGGACTCCGACCGGGAAAGGGCCCGGGTTTGATGTCCGATGCCGCCAAAAACCCCCCGAGTACAAAATATTTAAACGTTAAATCATTGGGCTGAAAGTCTTGGTGGGTGCCAGGGGGCAGGGGGCTGGGGAAAAATTTTCCTCCCCCATCCTAAATTGTGGGGGGGGAGATCGGTGGGGTTTCCATCTATCGTACAGATCTATCGTTCCTTCCCGGGGGGTTTTTGGAGCTACATCGAAATTTCCCCCGTATGGTGCTCAAGGCTGTGGGGCCCCCTAACCTTTTCGGGGGTCGGGGACTTTTTTCAGAAAGGTGGCATGAGCAACTCCAACACATATACCGTTTTACTTTTTCCCCCTAATTGATTATCTATAATATATTCCAAAACAGAGAATATCTTTAGAGATAACACCCATCTATATATATAAATTTAAATTTGTTGTAGAGTTTCCCATATAAAATTTCCCAAATTTTTAAATATTCGGATTTCACTTAAACCAAAACCCAAAAAAATTGACATGTTCAAAAATAATTTAAATAAAAGGGGTTTATAAATTACATACATAATTTTTAAACCCGACCACCCGGTAAAAGTGGTGGGGGAGCTAACTGCTGTGCCGTAGGGCCGGGGTCTAAATCCCGGGTAAGACATGAATGTTTATAAATGTATAGAGCCTTTGCGGCATGGGAGCACTTTAAATAGTTGTCGAATCTCAAGTCCATTCGTGATGAGTTGGTGGAAGGGGAATAAAGGTGGGATTGTCCCTGACTAGATTCAGGGTGTTTTCCCTCATAGGGGGGTAAAACGGGAGCCAAATTCCGCCCCCCGTATGGTGTTCAAACTAGGGACTAAAACGGGCGTACGTATAATTTTTTGCCCCATTTAAATTGTGGGCCCGATTAAACTGTCAGAAGGTGGCATTAGCCAAAAAAAGCATAAAAAAAAAAGAACTTTTAAAGAGTAAAAAAAATATTTTTTAAAAGCCTTCTTTTTCAAAACACTTGTTTCGAAGAACTTAGAACCTTAAAGAGTAACTTTTAAATTACCCCCCTCAAAAAAACCATTTTTAAAAAAAAAAAATGATATAACGAAATGTACTCCCTTATTTCTAATAAAACTGTTTATATTTGGTGATATTTTTAAAATGGTTGTAAACTACATATGATTTAGAAATTTAAAAAAAATCATCATAAAGTTTTAGTGATAAAAATTTTTGGCCTTCCTTTTCCCTTGAAAATTTTTAAATAATAAAAGATCATTATTAAAGCAATACAGGTTATAATATGTTTTTTTTTAAATTGATGATTACGTTTTTTAAAAAAAAAATTAATATCTGCTGAACTCATTTTTTTTACATATAAAAATGTACTTCAGATCCTTTCATTTTCTTTTACCTTACAGACTGATTGAAGAATTAAAAATTTTCTTTAACAATAAAGCGTAGCTTATTTATGGAATTGTATAAACACGCCTTGTAAAAATATTCTTAAAGAAAATTTTAAAAATTTTGTTTAAAAATTTTTTTCTGCCCGTTATTTTGGTTTCCATTCCAAACCGGAAAATTTTTTTTAAAAAATTTTTTTGAAATTAACACCCCTTTAACATCGAAGAATAAAATAAATATCTCTAAGTAGCCAGCGTTTACGCAAAATTCCAGAATCCAAAGCTCTTGAGGAATGCAAATCTTTCCGCCAAGCCATTTAATTTATTTGAGCCACGTATAAGTGTAGATTTCTGTAGTTGAGAAGGTGGTTAATAAATTTTGAACGCAAATGGCATGCGTGTTGAACCGTTTCGGATTCTTAAGCTATTAACGCAATATGTTAACTAAGAAATGCCCGTTAATATGAATTATTCAGAATTTAAAAGGTTTCATTTAGACACTGCCTACTTAACGAAACGGAATAGCTTTAAGTCAAAAATTAGTTTATTCGTCTACTTAATTTACGTCTAAGCCAATAAATGGCAGATAATATTCTACTATTCCAGTATTTGGCTTATGTATGTCCTTAATGATTTATCTAATTTTTATTCCATGGAACTGTAATATATATTTATAACTTGTGTTATCGTAAAAATTGTATTGATAATCTGTTGAATGTAATATTCTATCGGAATTATATAATATATTTCAATTTATATAAAATACATAAAAAAATTTTTAAAATGAATTTAAATTATCTTAAGCAACCAGTTTAAAATTTTAAATATCCGATATTCAAACCCGATTAAAAGCGCATAAATGGAAAATTTCATCATATTTAGTATCACTTAGATAGAATACATGATAAAATTGTTTTAAGGACATTTTGACAAAAATTATTTAAATACAATATTTTGCAAAAATTAACTAAAATAATTTTATTTTCAAAATGTTCTCCTTTTGTAAAATGTTTATTAAAATAATATTTGCCGATATATAACAGCCCTCTACAGAGGCTCAACTAGAATTTTTGAAATATATAACTTAGAAGTGGGTTTATTCATATTTTACGACAACATAAGGAAGCAATTTTAAGAAAAAACGACAATAATTATTTCAATTGGTGGTAACTCTGAAAATAATGTGAATTTCTCAAAAATTCTAGTTGAGCCTCTGTAGAGAGGTCGGAGTAATATAAAGGCAAAATATTATTATAATAGAAGCATTTTTCACAAAAGGAGGACATTTTGAAAAAGGTTATTCTAAGTTAATTTTTTGCCAAAATATTGCAATTAAATATTTTTTTGTCAAAATGTCCTTAAAACAATGTTATGCATGTGTTCTAATATGAGTGACACTAAATATCATAAAAAGTATCCATTTATGCGCTTTTTTTAAAATCACGGTTCCGAACGTAGTCGAATACATTAATTTAAACAAGTTTAAATAAATTCCACATTAGTGGGATTTTAAACTTTTTTGTGTATGTTACAATAATTTTCGATAAGATGATTTTTCACCGACATTATATATATTAAGAAAATGACTTTTGCAAATATAATAATTTAAATTATTTTCTTTCGAGTTTTTAGATACAAAACTTATATGTGTTTGTAATAATACAATTGCTTGTGCTTTTTAATTAATTTTGTAAATAATACTTTCAAAAATTAATAAAATATTTAAGAAAAATATAAAATTAATTTCGCAACAAGGAAATCATGTTACTAATATAAAAAATAGTAACGAACTCTCTTACTTTTACTGTATGCTTTACCAAAAAAAAAAAAACTAAATTAGTTTCATTTATAACTTAAAGAATTGGTATTTAAGAGCCGTGTTAAAATAATAAATTACTTAAAATTAAAATAAATCATCATAGTATTTATTATAACTAACCTCTAATAAGTGACAAAATTTCCAAGTGGAAAATGGACTCATTTAAAATACAGTAAAAGAGTACAAAATATTCCCTTCAAGTGCTATATGTAAATATATAAAATTAAATTCATTTTTAAATACTAATGAATCATGTATTTGAGATAAATATTTTCAGTTTTCTTCTATATATTTTCGTAATATAAATATTATTATTTTTTTTTAATACTAAATTTTTAGAAATTAATCATTGCTCATAATTTGATCCAAAATATCTGCAGTAGGGGAGATTAATTGTAAAAATTTATCTTCAACTTTGGGATAGGAAATTGCTGTATAAATCCAGTAAGTCAGTGTTTCTCAAACTATGGGGCGTGCATCATCTTGGGGGGTGGGGCAACTGTATGAGGGAGGCGCAAGGACATTGAAAAGTCGAATACAGAAGATTATTTGGAAAAAAATTAATTTACAGAAAGTAAACAGACAAAATACATTCTGACATAATAAAGAATAAAATACATATTTACACTGATATATTACATTTATAAATGTATCGGTGCTACGCAATGTATTTTGTATTTAATTTAACAATAATAAGTTAAGAACGTTTAATAATTACCAGTAACCCCATGGGATTGTCATTTATAAAATTATATACAAAAAGTATATATATAAAACACTTATCTCGATAATTTTTATACGGTTTATAATAAATCCTTTAACTGCCAGAAATAAAAGTTAAACTATTATCGTCCCGATACACCAATGGTTTTTCACATGTTTTCGCGCGTATATTTGGGGATAGAGAAGCAAATAATCTGAAATAAGTAAACCTTCGTAAACATTTTCGGCCCTTTTTATTGCTTTCCAAAACCTTCGGTTTTTTTGGATGTGCACAGGATCAATTTGGAAGACGTATATACGTCGGGAAAAATTAATTTTTTGGGGTTAAAGGAGCTTTATATACGTCGGGGGTTAAAGTCGTATCGTTTTTTTTAGATCAAAGGCATTAAAATTTCAATACAGTTATTGGTGAGGGGGGCCATGAAAAGAATGATTGAATATTGGGTCACTATTATTGAAATTTTAAGGCACCCCGCGAAAAAAAACAAAATCCTACTTTAAAAGGGAAGCATAATATACTATGAGAATGTTTTCCCCGTTAAACCATAACAAAATACTTACAATTATTTTACAAATTTTATATTTTTTTATATTCTTTCAGCTCACCTTTCTTTAAGCTATGAGTCAAATTTTTTTTTGAAGGAAAAACAGAAAAATAATTTTTCCCCATTTTCCGACGATGGGTATAGCGGGAAATTCAAAGAGTGGAGGGCCACCATGTCCTCGTCATTTCACCAATTCAAATTATATCCGCACCAGTTCCTAGTCAGCTTCGGGGCACGGGAAAAACAATAATCAGCTAATTTTTGAAGCTGATAGAAACAAAAAAATTAAACAAAAGTAAATTAGAGACAAAAACTAAATATCGCTAATCAAAATTTAAAAAAATACTGAGAAGATAAAATAGAAATCTAAAGAAAAAATTGTATCCTAAGTCCTTTATACAAACTGAATAAACCTTTGTAAAGGAAAATGTAAGGAAAACTAATGTCAAAAGCAGTGACACAGGAATAAAAGGAGACCTTTTTTGATGCTCGGAAGAGACATCCACTCTTTCTTCTGAGGTAAATTGTGCGTTGCTTCTCCATTCTGCTCCTTGAATGAGGAAAAGGACACAGTTTTCTTTTGCTCTGCTAAGTGGACGAAGAGTTGTTAGGAAGAAAAGATTAAAACCCTACAACTCTCTGTGTGTTTTTAATATATGTATGTGCATCAGTGAAGTAAAATATTTTTAAAATTTTAATTACGTTCTAACATACCAACTAGTCGTATTTTCCCCCACTCATTATTTAATATATATATATATATATGCGCAGTTATCTCTAAAGTACTTTGATAAGAAATGGGCAGTATTAATATTACACGAAGCAAGAAATATTTTATATTAAATAATACAAAAAATTATTATGAATTATTATTGTTATCATTAATTATCTATTTAAGGGGTCTCAGGAGTGTTAAATTTCTGTAGAAGCGACTGAAAATATAAACAATTTTCCAAAAAGGTATAATTCTTTTAAATTTAAATTTAATAATTCTAATCTTTTGAACATTATTTATAAAGGAATGGGGCTTCAGAAAAATGTAAAATGTTTAAAATATAATCATAATTTTATAAATTATAAGCATACGAAAATTAGAAACATTTCCATAAGAAATATTAATTAAATTTTACATTGCGCATGCTGTTTTCTAAAATAGCAGCTTTAATTACTGGCTGTAAGTTGATTTATAAAGTTAAATGCGTCTTTTTACACTGTAGTAATTTATATCAATAGAATAATAAATTATATTTTTAAAAAATAAAAAATAATTACATTTTTAAATTTTTAAAAAAAATTTTTAATATTTTTCAAATATTTTGAAATACAAAAAATATATTATTCTTAAATGATGTAAGGTTTAAAAAGTATGATACATTTTATAATTCTATAAAGTTTTATTCGTCAGAGGCAACTATTTTAGAAAGTAGCGTGTGCAACGCAAATATTACTTAATATTTATTACAGAATTTTCATATGCTTATAATTTTTAAAACTATGATTATATTTCAAACATTTTGTACTTTCTGGGAGCCACAATCCCTTATAAATAATGTGTAAGCGATTCGAATTATTTAATTTAAATTTAAAGGAATATACCTGTTTGAAAATTGTTTATATTTCCCCATCCCTTGAGAAAAATTTAACACCCGTGAGACCAATTAAACAATAATGTTTAAATAAATATTTGTTAAATTAAACTTTACAAGTAAGCTAAGACATGTATACATTTTTTATAAAGAAATCTAAAGATTAAATTAAAAGTTTCTTTAGAAGTCTTTATTAATTTCAAATAAAATTATCTAAAATGTATTTAAACTTCCGAAAAATTTTAATTGTATACGTGATTTAACATTTTTCAGCCCTTATGGTAAAACGAAAAATGTAGGTCTTAGGCCAGAAATGCATATTATTTATTATGAATTTGATCAGTATAGTGTCATAGGCCTTATTAATATAAACAGGTATTACAAAATTTTTAAAATATTGTTATTTACTGATGTACAAATGGGAGAAAAAACGCAAATAATATAAACATTTTTCCGCCCTTTGCAAAGTTATCATAATCATATATTCCCACCTATTTCTTTTAGAAATTCAATAATATTCTAGACATTTTATTGAAAAATATAAAAGAAGTAACATTTGCATTTTATGTTGAAGCTCTTGAAAAACACATTCATACTATCTTAACAATCTTAAAATCTTAAGAAAATTAAATTACAAAAGTTAGATAAATTTCATTTTATGCTTATTAGAAGTTCAAATAAAAATACATGCAATTAATATATAAATAAGTTTTAAAATATATATACAGTAGTAATTCCTTTTATTCAACAAAAAAGTAAATTTTTAGAGGAAATGTAAACATATAAAGTGTTAAGCAAAAATTTTAAATCATTCTTATAAGTTCCATTTCAAGTATATTTCATTTATAGCATTTAAAAAAAAAAAAAAAGATTTCAATTGTTTTCTGAGATGTGATGATACTTAATTATACTTTAAAACTTGTGTTTTTAAATATTGAAATGCATCTAAACTTTTAACGCATGAAATGATTATCTACGGAAAAATTATACTTCAAGATAGTTTATTTTATTTACGGGAACATATGTCTGGTAAAAATTATTATTTTATCTACAAGCTAAATCACAAAGGGAAAACATGAGAGCATATGTATTCAAAAAATATTTTTGAAGGGACTTTGGTGGCTCTAAGAAATATTTTTCTGCAATTCATTTAGTAATAATAAGAACAATCTCAATCAAATATAAAAGATTATTCGCAAATATTTCTTGTTTTATTTCTTTAAAACACACCATAAATATTTTCAATTTTATAAAGAAATAAACATGTCAAAACGTACATTTAAATACCATGAATTAAAGATAATGTTTTTTTAAAAGCATTTTGCATTTTTAGTACGTATTAGTAACGTATCACAGTTCATAATTTAGTTTAATTTTACTTTAATTACCCCCAATTCAGCGTTTGGGCGCGCCCCCTTTGGGGCATAACATGCTCACCAAGGGGGCGAGTATCGAAAAGTCGAAAACAAAAGATTATTTAATTTTTTAAAAATTTTCTGAAGGTAAACAAACAAAATAATTTATATAGGCACAAAATATAGAATACACACATTTACACCGATATAATACACTTATGTATCACTATACCACACATGATTATCTGATATTTTGGAACGGCTTATACTCAATTCCTTACTGCCGATAAAGTTACGTGATTCGCTCCCAATGCCACCGCTTACCACGTAGATGAGCGTATTTTGATGTTTTTTTTGAGGGGAGGAGAAATACAAATAAGAAATATTTGGAAATAAGTCTTTTTCAAATACTTTCCTTTTATAGCATTCCAAAGCCCTTGGAATAATTTTATGGACAGTACAGGACAGAAAAGATCATACTTCGGAAAGACGTATATATACGTCCAGAAAATTAAAGCTTTATCTGAACGAGACGTATTTATACTTCGGCGGCACATAAGAGGCTAAAGTCGTGTTGTAGCTTTAGGGTCAAAGTATAGTATTATTGAATTATTTACATTGTTATTGTATGGAGAGGGGCGCGATGAAAATGATGATTGAATAGTGGGTTGCGTATATTGAAAGTTTGAGAAGCACTGACCTAATTCTGTTTTCTCTTTCAGCTTGTAAAGAATTCTTTTGATATATAAACACGTTTTTATTTCCTTAGATATAAGAATTTATGCGTATAATATTTAAAAAGAGGAGATGTGAGTATGGTTGCAAGACAATTTTAAATTTTAAAAGCTTTTTCTTTCTAATGAACTTAAATCTGTGCCGTCCTTTATCTTTTCATTATCTAACAAGCGATTTCAAGAATGCACTCTCCTCTTGTCCTCTAGAGATTCCAGGAAAATCTACGCTAAAGGGAAGGCACTTAAAAAGAGGATGAATAACCCTTCTATGAATGGTTTTAGAATATACATATTAAATATAAACGCTACGTAATATTTCTCTTTCATGAATATTTCATTAATTATGGATTAAGTTAGCTCTTGAATCTCTAAACCAGTTATATAAGGCATGCTAAAGCTAAGAAATCAAAAGGAGAATTTTTAAATTCTAAATTGGTAACGTGTGGAGAACAGTAATTCACTTCTTACACACACAAAAAAACACAATTTAATATATAAACAGATTGTTTTAAGTTAATCTAGTTTCTGGTAGTTTTTTCTTATTTGAGTATGGCTTTAAAGTGATGTATTACAATTAAGTCTATTTTTTTGTTCATATATTTGGTTATTTCGTACATTTAGGTTTCCAGTGTTATTTTTCTTGCTTTGAAAGCCCTTGCTGAAACAAATGCAACCTTTTAGAATGTTCAGAATGTTAATGGTTTTTGCGTCTTTTTTCAAATGGATGACTTAAAAAGGATTTCTCTCCATATTAGATCATTTTTCTTTCTGGACACGACATTTAACTACCTTAAAATTCATAAATAATGTCTTGGCACATTAAATAGTGTTTTACTTTTCTGTCATCGAATAGGATTTTGGCTGTTTCATTTTTGGAAAGTTATATTATTAATAAAGAAAATTTAAGACATTGTTAAATTATAAGATGTATCCTAATGAAATGTGTGATTTTGAAGCAAAGAGAAAAGATAATAATTAAAATGTTGAAATACATAAATGTTAAATTTCTTTTAATATCACGTTGTAATATTTTCTGTGCATTAACCTTTTAAATAAAAGGTTCAAGGTTATACTCGTATGTTGTGGCAATATCAGTATTCATAATTATACATTACATTTTTTCTAATCATCTGCATATTGTGTGATATGGTCGTTCTTTGGTGACCATACCTTTGATTGTCAGCGTGAATTAGAGGTGTGGTATTCTCGAAATGAATCGACATTTTAAAATTCTTAATAAGACTTTATTAAGAATATAGCTTAAATTTCTAATAAATTGATAAACTTATATTAAGTGAGAATAAATCAAACACACAGCTGTAGTTAAACCTAATCGTGTAACTTGGATCACTTATCTAAATAATTATATTATCCGCCTACTTTCAATTCTGATAATATTACGAGTTCTAATATCAAATAGTCAGTCCTACCTTGAGTCAAGCTAAGGTTCAATCACTGTTCAGAGACTTTTAGGCACGCGTGCAATATTATGCACCTTGAAGTAATGGCTAGAAATATTGGTAATCTTTTGACAGGCCGTCAATTCACACTTCTATCTCTTCTAAACATAACTTTCTCTAAATTGCCATCCTGCTTACTGAAACTTCTGTTCTTTTAAAAGCTATCTTATTTGCATTTCACTTCTTGGATTTGGATTGGAAAAGATTTGCCATTAATCTTGGCTGTCTAAGAACCCAGAGGTTATGTTACAGAAAAGACGCGTGAGCCCGTCACAATTGGAAACTAAGTGTTTGCAGACATGGGGCAAGACCTGATACTGTAACAATCATTTTTATAGTGGCACCATCTAGAGACGGCTCTCGTTACCAAATTTTGATGCTTGAATTTATTCAATTCAAGCTCTCTTGTCTGATGTTGAATATTTCCGTGATTTGATTTTGTTGAGCCTAATTGATATTCAATTCATATTTTAAAAGCCATATAATTAGATGACAGGCATGCCTATAATTTTCACATTTAGTAAATCTATCGACTACAGGATAGAAACCTCAAACTTGAACTCACAAAGTGGGCATGCTACCTATAAGACACCGATCCGACATGTGATATATAATCATAACCTATTAAAGTAATTTTTTGTTGATATAATATTTGTAATGACATTACGCATACTAAATAAAATTAAATTTCAACAGTACGAAATTCCGAAATTCCAGTCAATCTCTTAAAAAATATTTGTTGAGTTAAATGGTACATTGAGATACTTCAAAAGTTAGATACAATTTATTAATTAGAAATGTACAATAATTTTGAACTAAAGGAATAAACATCATTATGTAGGAATTCTCAGGTACAAGAAACTAACCAGGGAAAAACATGAAATTGCGTAAATAAACATAAATTATTTATATTATGAATTTAAGTAGAATTTTTGCGAATAAAACTAAATAAATTCGGATAGATTTAAATGTACTTTTGTATTATTTTCAAATAAGTTTAGTCAGGAGTCATACTACGCCGTCATCCTCCCCATAGCATTTATCTTCTACGTATTTCCTCAATAACTTTTGAGTCATCGTGTATTTCTCTCCTAACATCAACACACTTTGATACTCTATACTTCTGCATACATAACAAATATTACTTGGGGAAAGGGGGTTTTTTTTTTTAT
>BMAV01008629.1:0-112543 GCA_019973955.1 Trichonephila inaurata madagascariensis | reverse complement strand
TATATAAAAAAAAAAAATTTGATTTTTAAGGAAATAGAGACTCAATAGTTTTTTTTTTGGGGAGACTGCCCCCTGAAAATCTTGAAAAGTATACGAATTATATTAACAAAAAGGGGGAGCGAAAAGTACCAGCTCCATATGAAGTGTTAGAGAAAAAAATTGGGTCTAAAAATTTTTTTTAAAAATATTTAAGTGTATAAATTTTTTAATTTTGAAATGAAAAAGGGAGAGTGGGCATAAATTAAACAGTAATTATTAATGTTGGCCTAGTTATTGAGAAAAATTTTATTGTCACAGAAATTTTAAATTGAATTTTAAAATTTAATTCTAAGATAAAATGAAAATTAAAGTCAAGATAAATATTGAAAATAAAGAAAAATTTTAAGATTAAAATTGCAATGAAAATTAAAGTCAAGAAAAATTTTGGAAATTAAAAAAAGTTAAAATGAGGATTTAAATTAAAATTTAAATGAAAGCGAAGAAATTTAAAAATAGTTTAGACACGTAATTTATTAAGGGCTTTGGGGGAAAAACCCAAGTAAATCACTTTTTTCTTCTTGGGGGGTTGTGAGTCCCCGCGTCTTTCTTTCATAACCCCTATGTTCTTTGCGGCCACGATTAAGGGCAAAATTTTTTCCAACCCCAAACCAAAAGAAAAAGATAACAAAGATATAAAGATATAAAATATAACAAAGTTTATGCAAATGAGATTTACTAAAAAAAGGATAGAAGTTTGATGATAGGATATGCGTGGGGCCAAAATACCCAAAATAGTAGTGTGGAATTATTTGATCGAGGGGTGATAAAGCAGGGGAAATTTTGACATCAAGGAAAGTCCATAGTTTTGGAAAAAAATAGAAGCCTAAGATAAAAAGTTGGGAAACCCTTTGTTTATAAAGTTTATAGATACCTTTCAAAGAAGGAGAACTGAAAAAAGGGAATATTTTAAAATAGGTAATTGATGAATAGTATTATTAACTATAATTGAGATAAAGGATCTAGTTGCGTGATCTGACTTGAATACGTGATTTAATTTGGGCTTGACTCTCACTTTAATTAAAATTGTCAAATTAGAATTTAAGTAATATAAGTTATTCTAATAAAAGTTGTATTAAGAATTATTATGTCTCATCATTTTGATAATCCCACACCTCTAGCTTACGCGGAACCGGCACGACATGGTCATCACAGGATGGCTATGTCGCATCCCCAGTTACCATCCGTTTAACAAATGGGTCGATTTCATTCCGTTTGGTCAAGGCTTCGCAGATGGAAATTCGATCCATCATGTTTTTGGTGTTGATTGGTGTGGCACCCAAACATCGAGCTTCTTTTTGAATCCAACATAGCGCAAATGCTTTGAAACTGTTTTATGGTCAATCTTTAGCTTCTGGACGATCCTACGACTACTAACATGCCGGTCAACGATTATTTCTGTGATTTTATCGACATTTTTGACGGGGCCTGCCTGTGTGAGGTGCATCTTTAACAACAAAAATGCCTGAACAAAATCGATGAAACCACAATTGCACGTAATTAGTTGTTACAGTATCGGCATCATTAACACCATTCACAATTTCAGCCACCTGGCTTGCATTTTTGCCTTTATCTAAGAAAACTGTAAAATGTACCTAATTTTCTTTGTTGACTTCCATTTTTAACAAACATTAACTCACAAATGTATGGTCCAAACAAAAAACAGCAAACGAATTTTTTAGTGTGAAATGCCACCTTGACAACGACCATATTTATGGAATTATTTGATCAATACTTCACGAGATATCTACACTACAGCCATCTACCGATGAAATAATTGATTTCTTTCTCCCCAGCCTAATATTTCTTCAATCCTGAGTCTTAATGAGCAAGGTATGTAAATGTTACTCTCAGACTGTCTTCGCAGATGACGTCTTCGCGCAGGATATTTTAGATACGTCAGTTCCTTGTATAAAAACACTCTTAAAGAAATTGCAAATAATTGTTTCGAGTTATTTTTGTATAAAACTGAAACCTACACTCTACGTTACAGAAAAACATGAAAATTAACAAAAACTGGAAAGACATTACAAATTACGTTATTGGGCGCACGGCATCTATCGCATTTAAGAGCCCCTGCCCCGAAATATGGAGGGGTCGACCGTATCCTTAGCACTGAACTCTATTAAGAGTGAAAAAAGACCGATAAAAGAAAAGAGAGGGAAATGTTCCCGATCACCATGTGAACACGACACCGGAATTATTTGTGATACCCAACTCAGAGAATTGGAGGGTTAAAAATTAAATGACTTTTTTTTTTGGTGACAATTCAGACTAATTTTGTGTTCAAGACCTAGTGCAATTGAAGATCCGTCCTCTCTGCTAATATGACTAACTCTCATAATTCTTTTCAATATCATATTTAATTCTGTGGATCAGTGCACTGATCTATCTGAAGTATTTCTTGAAAAACACTGGAAATCAAATCTTCTCATCCAAGGGGAAAAAAAGGCTGATCTTCCAGAAGCTTTAGGCAACTAGCTGTTGAGGGAATCAAGATGGAAGATAATGAAATTTTCACTAATGGAAGCAAAAAGAGTAAAAATTATATTCTGGTAGTAGAATATATATCAAATCAAATAATTCTTCCTTACAAATTCATAAAATAAGTCCGGATTGTTTCTCTGTTTTAAGTATCCAATTAATTGCAATAGATGATAGTCTTAAATCAGTTTTAGCTATGAAACAAACTATGTTTTGCTTTATCTTAATACCGAAGTTCCATCTGAAGTGAACTTTTACCAAAAAAGCACAGATTCCAGTCTAAAATAGAAATGTCAATTCCAAAATAAGTTGCTTATACTTTGTCCCGAGAAATTCATCGGAATGAATTCCTTAACAAGTAAATTCAATGCAATGCATCTAATGAGTCTGAAGACAAATCGGTTAAAATTTGTGTGTAAGTCATTGGTTCTTCCACCCCTTTTATTTGCCTTGTCACGAGTTCGAATCCAGTACCACTAAAGACCCGCCGTGAAGGGCAGCGATGTAAATTAAATCTGTCGAGAGCTGAAACGTCCTCCCGTTGATGTGGTGTGATAGTTAGGAGAGGGTGCCAGCTCGGTGTCATCCACGTCACTTGACCATGGTTCAAAATTTCATCCATCGCCAAAAGCCCTCTTGTAGCTGAACAGTGTGACGTTAATATTCAATCATATAATCAATCCACCCCTTTTATAGAGAGAGAGAGAGAGAGAGAACAACATTTCAAACTTAATAAAATAGACAGGACCATCCCACTTCGCCATTAGAAATTTCAAGCTATTATTATTGGAGGTTGTTTGGGTTCTTTTTGTGTAGCAGGCAGGAGTCAAGTTCGAATAGTTTTTTCAGTAAAAGTATTCTATCTGACTTTCTGCGAAGAAACCATTTTTAAATATGTAACAAGTGTTAAATTTTCCAAGTGTCATCAGCTCATATGCTCGCTTGTATAGAGCACTTTAAAAAAGATCTTATTACCTACTCATTAATCCTTTGATATACGAACAAAATGAAATTCGATGCCCACTTCCCCTTTCCCCAAGAATTTTTGAAAATAAAAAAAGGAAAAATCAGCTTTCAAAAAAACATAATGACACGATTTTCAATCCCAAAGCTTTTGCCCTCTTAGGGACGTCAAAGTCTACAATAGCGAATAAATATAACGAAATCTTCCAGACGTCGTTGGTTAAGGGTTTTACATGCTGTGGAATTTTTTCTGATGAACAATATCATGACTTATTCTAGCCCTCCTGAACTTTAAGGACTTGTAACAACATTTTTTTGTTTCTGCAATTGGATCAAAAAGAATCAGTAAAATTGTTACCTAATAATCTTTTGTATAATGTATTTTGGGCCTTTTAAAAAATATAAAAAAAGATTGTGGAAATTTTAAAATGACTTTTTCGACCAACAAAAAAAAATTTAAATAAAATCCATTTTTACCATCTTTTTTTCTGGTTCTCAAAAGGACAAAAGTGTCGGGTATTTTTGGATAAAAAATTTATCGTTGCCATGTTTACCAATTCAAAAGTATTTAATATTTCTTTTTTTCGTCTCACAGTTTTAAATAATATTAAAATTTATGATCCTTCCCCCCCCTTTTTTTTCAATTCTATCACAAAAGTTATACTCATTATTTTTTCTTTACAATTAAAGTCTAATTCAGAATCACAGCTGTAATAAGTTATTTCAACGTTATTTCATTTTCAGGTCTACGTTATAAATTCAATAGAACCTCCTTCTGTTTCTTTCCTTATCTTCGTAATCTTCAAGTATTATTTTGAGATTTATCAGTGCAATTTTTGACAATATTTTCAGTATATTTTCCAAGCATTAGACATGAACTCTCAACATAATATTTAAACAAATAATGAAACATCAAGTAATATGGAAAGAAAAGGAAAATATATTTAAAAACATGTACGTTATAAGAAAAGTAGCCTGTAGTTTTTTTTAAAAAATCAACGTACTTACAGTCTGTAATGAAAAAAAAATCTAATCAATTTCCGGGAGGACATTTTAGAGCTCAATGAAGAAGTTTAAAACATGATAAACATTTTTCATGGCAAAAGAAAATCAGAATTAATCTGAAAAATGTATGGTATTAAATCCTTCAATTAGATACATTTCTTTAAAAAAACTCCATTTAAAATAAGAAAGTTACCACAAAATTCTCTGAAAGGGTTCGTTGATTTTAAAATTTGTCTTTAAAATAAGATATCTATCTATTTTCTATCTCGCTATCTATATATACTATAAGGAGAAAAGTGACTCACTCACACAACTCTCTCTCTCTTTCTCTCTCTCTCTCTCTCTCTCTCTACTCTAATCAGTATATCTCTGGAACTATAAAACCTACAGACTTGAAATTAGGTATGTAGGTTTCTTTGATGGAGTAGACATCCACTAAGAACGGGTTTCGCAAAGATTGAACCCTAAGGGGCGATATAGATAATTAGTTCCATCATCTTGACACTTGGTACGTAGATTCCTTTCATAGAATAAAGATCCCCTACAAAATGATTTTTACGAAAATCGACCTCCAAGGGTCTTTGAGGGCGCTTAAATGGCGTTATGCATAACTATTTCCATTTTTAAACTATTAGACATATAGTTTTGAAATTTGGTAAGCGGATTCCTTTCATAGAGTAGAGATCCACTAAAAATGGGTTTTGTGAAAATCGAATCCCAAGTGGCGCTGCGGGAACCTAAGGGGCGTTATACATTATTATTTCCATTTTTGAACTATTAAACTTACAGTCTTGAAATTTGGTACGCAGATACCTTTCAGGGCGTACAGAACCGCTAAGAAATGGGTTTTTGAGAAAATTGACTTCCAAGCGGCATTGCGGGGGCCAAAGAGGTGTTTTACATAATTATTTCCATTTTGAAACTATTAGACGTACAGCATTGAAATTTGGTAAGCAGATTCCCATTTTATAGAGTAAAGATCCGCTAGAAAATGAGTTTTGTGAAAATCGAATCTTAAGTGTTGTTGCGGGGACTTAAGGGGCGTTATAGATAATTATTTCCATTTTTAAGCTATTGGACGTATAGTCTTTAAATTTGGAACGCAGATTCATTTCCTGGAGTAGAGGTCCGCTACAAAGTAGTTTTCACAAAAATAAACCTCCAAGTGGTGTTGCGGGGCTTAAGGGGTGTTATAGATAATCATTTCCGTAAGCGGATTCCTTTATTAGAGTAGAGTTCCGCTACAAAATCAGTCTTCTGAAAATAGACCCCAAAAGAATTAAGGGGCGTTATAGGTAATTATCTATTTTTTTTTACTATTAGACTTAAAATCTTGAAATCGAGTAAGCAGATTCCATTCATTGAGTAGAGATCCTCTGCAAGATGGGTTTTGTGAAAATATATTCTTAAGTGGCATTGTGGGAGCTTATGGGCGTTATATATAATTACAGTAAGACCCCGCTTAGCGAGGGGTATACGTTCCATCTAAGTAGAGCGCAATATGAAACAGCGGTAAACGAGGTTATCTCATTATGTAAATAATGGGATTAGGGGAAGATGGGTGGAAAATTGGTCAGTTATTTTGCCATTAATTTTTTAATTATGTTTATATAACAATAAAACAAAAATATATTTCTTACACATGTAGAAACATAATAAACGAAATACATATAAAATAATACATATAAAAATAATAAAATTCTAAGTCAGTATGGTTACATTTCAGATCATTCAGTCTCTTATGTATTTCCAATTTTCTGTCTTTTTATCAAGAAGGTAGATTGACTTAATGGCATATTGCGTTTAATTTGTCGTCAATCCAACTAGAAAGTTTATTATCCGTTTCATATATTGTAATATTTCTAGAAAGGATAATTCTAGTTGTTAGTCTTGTCGTAGTTGCAGTTGCCGATAGCAGAATTTTTCTTTATTCTTAAGAATGGTCCTTATTGTTGAATTTGCAAAATTCAATGCAGCACCAATGTGAGATTGTTGCTCACCAGTATCTAATCTTCTAATCACTTGCATTTTAGTTTCTAGTGAAATGCTTTTTCTTGTATTTTCGTGGTTTCTATTTTATCAACCATGATAAAAACTAAAAATATTAATATTTGTCACTACAGAAATCGTATTATCTAAATTTATACTTACAATAACGTCAACAAATGTTTGAAATGATAAAACAACGTTCGTATAACACCACAGGAAAGATGAAACACTGAGATAAACTGCTTCGGATATCGGGAAGCATAACTCTGCGTACAATTTTGGGGAATCCCGACATTAAAAAAAAGAGCGCTAAACCGAAACAGCGGTAAATGAAACTGCGTTAACCGGGGTCTTACTGTATTTCCATTTTTAAACTATTAGACGTACAGTCTTGAAATTTGATAAGCGGATTCCTTTCATGGAGTAGAGATTCGCTACAAAATAGGTTTTGGGGAAAATTGACCTCCAAGGGTCACTGAGGGGAATTAAGAGGCATAATAGATACACATATTTCCGTTTTTCAACTATTAGACCAACCTGCTTGAAAATTGAAAGGTACGTTCCTTTCATGGAATAGAGTTTCTCTAACAAAGGGTTTTGCGAAAACCGACCCCCAAAGGAGGGGGGATACGAGGGGTTAAGGAGAGTTAAAGAAAAATTCCTGTTTTTGAATTTAGCCCATTTACTTGAAATTTGTTGAATAGAGTTCCATTAAGAATGAATTTTACGGAAATCAACTCCAAGGGGAAGCAGGAAGTTATTGTGGCGCATTGATAGACAAAATTCCCGTTTTCGAACTACTAGGACTATAATAATAAAATTTGGTTTGTATGTTTCTTTTGTTGAATTGAAATCCGCTAAGAATACTCTCAACGGGGTTACGGGGCGTATTGATGATAAAAATTCCGCTTTTCCTCTATTAGATTTAGACTTGAAATTTTGTACGCATATTTATTTTATGGAGTAGAGATCCGCTGAAATTTCGTTTTGGAGAAATTCCCTTGATAGTTGGGTTAAATGAGCTGAAAAAATCTTTCTACTTCTATTTTAGATATTATTAGAAATTATAATTTCTGTTTTTATATCAAGAGACGAGAGTTAGCGCTATAAATATTTTTTTCAATACAATTTTTTTAATGCTATATATCAGTAACTCATATATATGTAATCAGTATAGTACCCATAGCGTCTTGGTAACGGCTAGTATATATATATATATATGTATGTATATATATATACACTAGCCGTATAATATTATATGTAATATTTATATATATATATATATATATATATATATATATTGATACAAATTAAATATATTTTTAAAATAAGATATGTGGTTTATACGTACTATGATTTTATTTTCTTAAATTTCATATTATAGTTTCCAGGGTAGTTTAGATGAATAGATTTACAATTTAACATTATAATTAATTTAAATAATGTCATTGTTTCTTGTTCTATATATTAAATATGTCCAAAACATAGATTGAAAATCTGTCACAATCCATATTTGAATTCCCATTTGTGTAACAACTGTTATTAGATTCATATCTGGAAAATTAAGGGCGTATACCTAACGAACGTTTGCATATTTCTGAAATAACTAAAGTGATAATACTGTTTATTTAATGTCCATTTTAATTTACTCAAAGCGTACATATATGGAAAAAATTAATTTAAGGAATTTATAAAATTAGTATTCTTTAAAGTACTTTTTAGAGTATATAATAAACAAATTAAGTATATACTTGTACTTATTACTGAAAGCTATTTATCATCATTATCAGAATTACGTGACATTTTAAGAAAATATTTCCCATCTCAACCAGTTTCAAATAAGGAGTAAATTATATTATCTAAACCGTTTCGTATGTATCCATCATTACTCCAAACTCAAACTCAGTGGCGCAACAGACCATGAGGGCCAGAGCCTACTGTGCCCATCCCAGTATACGTGACTATTGAGCGCTGAGGTGCATGAGAAGATGTCCCGATCAGGTGGTCAGTCTGAAGCGAGATCTCCAGTGCTTAAGCCCACAACAAGCTTGGTACTCATTTATCGACCCACTATAGTAGGTATGAAGGTGTAATTATCGTTGCTTGTACAATTTTTTCTTTCTAATAATACCCACAAGAATTAATTCTTGTGGTTTTTTTATTCATATAATTGAGTGAATTAAATACTTAAAAACTTCCAGCGTTCTAATATATTTAAATGGAACACATAATTTCTGTATATTTACAAAATAAGGTATATATAAAAATAAAAGGTACCAAAATTAGGCTCTTCCTACCTAATATGATAGCATACTTTGTCTTGAAGATAATAAATTTAATTTTAAAATACAAATAAAGCCTTGGCTATAGAAAAAACTATATAGCTGCATGCTTAAAACAATGAAATAAACTTGAATATAACTCTAAAAGCATGATTCAGTTAACTTTGAAAGTTTGACAATATAATAATAGAAAAAGTTGTTTTTATTTATTCGAGCATATATTTTTTGGATACATTTCCGTATTTTTGAGAAATAGTTATAATATTTCATCACTAATGTAAAAAAAAACCCATTTTACTGTGATTTAACCCTTAAATGTCCTGTTTACTCCTCCTTCGGTAAACAACAAGTGAAAAATCGCTTTCCTCAATACTATTGCCACGCTCTATTTCATAAATCTCGTCTCGATCAATATTTATTCTACAAAGAGAAATATTTTACAATGAAAGCTTTCCGATACGGGAGTGATAGAAGTTTATTTCGGCTATTTCTGGTACTGGGATCTCAAAGAGAAATGGCAGCAATGGTAAGAACAAAGCAAACAGGCGGAGCAATGTTTGAGCGTTCCGCATTTTATTTTATTTTTCAATAGGAATGTTAGTAACGCGTATATTCCGAACAGACTTGCAAACATAAATCATGACAAAGAGTGAAACATTCATCATAGTTTGAATGTATTCAATAAAAAAAAATTAAAGAATGTTGGAATCCTTTTGTTGAAATCTACCTCAGCTATTGAATGCTTACAGTAATTGTCCAAAGCATTGCAGTGATATTCGGAGAGGGAATATTTTTTAGCAAATTTGATGAATGGTGTAAAGAAATATGTCAGTTTACATAAAAATAGGTTAATGATTTCTTGCTTATCTTGGAAAATGTGAATTAAATTGATGTTATCTTTCTACTCTTTTTGTTTTCCTAAAGTATTTGTTGCAAAACCTTTTGATAAGCAAGCTTTCAGATGTAGATTTGTTTGAAATTAAATATTGCTCTCCTTTTTGTTCGGAAAATATTATTTGCGGAATTTTAGGTATTCCGATTCTTACAAGTTTAGCAATGATTTGGATGTCCCTATGGAATTTAATTTATATCCTTTGTTTGTTTTGTTTTTTTAACTATTATCTCGTTTTATGATTTTTAATTCAGTTTTATTAAGTAGGAATCATTTAAGGATTTGTAAGCTAACATACACGCTTCTAACAGTTATTTTGTTTTCATAATAATGATGTTCAATTTCCGTGTTGCAATGCTAATAATCTTCATCTGAATACATAAAAATGTTTGAACAATTCGTGTAAAAGACGTCAGAGATTTATTATAGTTTGAATATTTTAATTTTTTGAAAACATTAACCTACTGAAGGTCTTTGAGTCGTATTTTGTCTCTATCTTATATTTATACAGGGGAAAACGCTGTTGGAATATTGAGCAATTTATGTGGTTATATCCCAATGCTTTAAATTTTTCTTTTCTTACAATAATCAATGTCATTTTTAAAATGACAAGAAGTGTTACTTTAATCAGATATACCTGCTAATTTTGCATGAGGTTATTTGCTGCATTTTAAGAATGATTAGGAATATAAAGTATATCATAAATAGTCAGCTAAAAGTCGTCTTTTCATATAACCATGATTTTTTTACAAAGCTCATTATCAATACATCGTAATAATTTCTCCAATGCAATTTTAATTGTAATTAATATTTAGAAATATGATGATATGAAATATAAAGAATGTGTGCTAACTGCGGATAATGAAGGAAAGAAGTTACATCTGTGTTTCTGATTTCATAAGAAATATTTTAGAATAAAGACAGTTTTAAAGATTTTGCTTTGAAATTGAATTCCAAATTAGAAATCGAAAATTTTATATAATAATAGAGTTGCACTCAAAATAACAAAGAATAACATGCTCACCTTCATTTAGATTGTTGAAATTATTCCTCCTACAGCAGTGCTTCTCAAACTTTTAATATATGGTGACCCAATTTTCAATCATAATTTTCATCGCGTCCCCCCTTAATATAACAATGTATTGAATGCAATAATAATGTACTTTAACGCTAAAATTACGATACGATCTTAATTATAAACCACTCAAATTATCAAGATAAGTATTAAATTTTATATATATTACTTTCAAGTAGTAGGTTTTTAAATTACGTTATTTTTAAGTAATAGATATTTTAAGTAAATTATATATTTATATATACTTTTAAGTAATAAGAAAAGTATTATATTGCTTTTCTTTTCTAATTTTTAAATTGGAACAGATAACAATTAAAGTGCAAAGTGTTTTTATTATGTCAGAATGTACTTTGTTTTGCATTGTTTAATTAATTTTCTTATAATTTTTTAAAATAACCTTTTATTCTCGAATTTTTGATATGCTCGCGCCCCCCTCGTAGGGTTATCCCGCCCTCCAAGGGGTGCGCCCCACAGTTTGAGAAACACTATCCTACAGGAATGTGCTCAATTTTAGTTGTATAATATAATTGATTAAAAATATACACATATTAAAACATTCTAAGTGCACGATAGATATGTTCTTTACTAAAACAATTTGAAATCATAGTATAAAAATTAATTCTGCCAGCAGTAATACGTATGTCAATCGATGCTTCTTTTAATTGTTAAGGCCAGCCAATTAAACTTACAATTTGTTAACAAATTCGAAATAAAGCTAATAAAACAAATTTATATTTAGGGTTTTCCCTCAACCTGAAGGAATTAGAGTGTACACTGATGGCTTTAAAGAAAAAAGACAACACTGGGGAGGATGTACACAGTAAACTCTTTTTCCAATGTACTACTGTGGGACACTTCATGTTCAATTTTAATGCAGAGTTCCTGGCAATCTCATTAGCTCTGGAAAACCTCAAGATAAAGATCTTTTGTTTCTCTACAGCAGTTATTTTCGTCGATTTCAAAGTATCCATCCAAAATGTAGTTATAAATATTGTTACGTTGATCGGGATTCGAGGATTTTATTCATATTCAAAACAGTTACAAGGAAAAATAACAGTTCGTTAAGAGCGATGAGAATTTCTTGTAGAAAATCCAATCCTTTATACATACAGGATTAAGCAGCAATATTCACAGAATAGATCTCAGAAGGTCTTTACACCTTCTTCAGCACTCAAACACAATTATCAGTGTTTAAAAATACATGTATGTACAAAAATTATTCACGAGCACAGCCGAGCTAATCGCTAGTCAAAACAAGGCTCACCAATCGCTGGTTGATATCAGACTGACTGGTTGCGATCCATTTATAGACCCGGCGGAAAATTAGTAGAGAAATCCACTAATTTCTAGAAGAATCCAGAGGGTCCTAAACTCTCCAACATGGTCACCAAAATGGTCGCCAGAGTCGCCAAATTGGCGGCACACTTGGTCGAAAATATGATGCTAACTTGGCTCTATCTCCAAGACTTCGCCAAGTTCTCATTGAATCACCACTAAAGCATAAGGGACGGCTTGCTTATGAATATTATAATTTTAATATGAAATAAATATAACATAGAGTAATATAAATACTTTACTCCTCCAAATAAATTTTTTTTACACTATTTACACCAAATTTGTAACAATATTAACACAGCCAACCACAGATTACCATAGAAATAAGACAAACCTTGAACTTCCTGTAGAAAGAAAACAAATCAATCTTTTTTCAATGGAGTCACAAGATATCAAACCACTTCCTCCAAAGTCACTTAAAACCATTTTTTTTTAGAAATTAGAGGATACTCGTAAATTTGACCAGTCAGCAAAATCAACGGGCGAGTCTTGAACTAACATTCAACATTCTAACATTCAAGACACTTAAAAAATATTTGTCATAAGTCCAGTAAAAAGGTTTCGGCAAACTTCTGACTACAAATAGACCATGTTTATGGCCCATAATCTTAATAAAATAGGCATCTTGACATCTAGTATATGCCAAATTTGTAATTCAGGCATTATGAATGCAGAACGTTATATTTTATGCACAGAACTTGATACAGAGTCTCAAAAACGTGGTGAAATAAGCAAACTATACTGGAATAACAGAACTTTCATGAACTTTTCGGAAAGAGACTACATATATTATGTTCATTTTCTTGTTAAAATTTTTAACTTTTTACTTTTGCTCCCATGTTAATATGATCTGGTTCTTACTTTAAATGTCGGTTGTTTTTTGTTTGTTTTTTTAATTTTCATGAATTCAAACGCCAAAAATTAGAAAAAATTTATCACACTTAGGTTCAATTTAGATTTACTACAGAATTGCAAAACCAAAGAAAAACCTCAGGGATTTTATTGAAATTAGATTATTTGCTGGTGCTTATTTTTAATATCATTTTAATTTTTATTTGATTTTCCAAATAGTATTACAGATATTTTACTATTATGAGATCTGAAATAAGTTAAGCGTTCATTAATACATTGTTTGATGGTTTAAAATAATATATTATATATATTATTAAATATTCAAAAATTATTATTTTGGACACCTTTAAGTACTGCAATTATGCTCATTTTTAATTTAAAAATCATTGTATTTAATGTTATTATTTTTATTGAAGGAATTTTTTCAAAATATTTGTTACTTATTACAAGAACATATAAAAAATAAAAATATTTATAATATTGAAAGCGAATCAAAACGAAAACATTCAATGATGATATATATCAAAAGAAAATATCATTCCTTAAAAATAAATTCAAATTTAATGATGTAATAATAGTAGAAAAAAAGAATGGTAATAACAAAGTTAAATATTTAGCTTGAGAACAATATAAAAACATACGTGTATAATGCGTAATTAATATTTGATTTCTTTTAAAACTTGAAGAAGGCACGCTCACAGAATTAATTAATTTTAGGAAACATTAAGAAAAGTATTTATAATTATATGTTTTAACCCGTTTTTAGGAACATGATCACATGTATGTGATCACGCGTTTCTCCCTCCATGGCCCACCGTATCATATGCGTGATTGTACTTTCCCTCCTCGTAGGCCCATGATCACACCGGTGTGATCAGAGTTAGGAACGTTTTTTATATTAATTTTTACAAGCCCTAGATGGCGGTTAAAAACCAGTTTTTTTTTTTCGAATAATGTTTCATAAAACTTCGAAACTTCAATATGTACTTTCAGCTCAGTGTTTTTTTTTAAATAAGATCCGACATATTTATGAATATAAACAACTGCACATGTTTATTTTTCGAGAGAATAGGACATTTAGTGGTTCGTGATCTATTACTCTAGGATTTCTGTTTATATTTTTGAACAAGTCGGTTTAGTTTTCTAATATTTTCTATATTCGTATGCAAATGTATGGGGTTTTTGTCAATATTTTGAAAGTGTAGGTAATTTTTTTTTATTAAAATTAAAACGTTTTCTTTAAAATACGCAATTGTTTTTCTTAAATAAAGTGAAAATTTTTGTACTCCGTGTTCAAATATTATCAATGATAGACAATTATAAGTTTTAGCGTTTTTCATTGCATTTAAAACTTTATATAATTTTTTAAAGGAAATTATAGGCTTAGCATGGAAATTCAACCGGTCTCGTGCGTGTGTATCCTCTGCGAACGTACGGGCCTGGGAAAGCGCTTCTATCTCCTTCCACTAGTCCTGAAGAGGCTAAGGACTCTAATTAACTAATAATATTTGATATTAATCAAGTATTTATCCTTTTAAAAACAGTTTATTTTTTCCTGTCATGAATCCCAGTTTTCATTGTGAAAAGGAGTAAAGATATTTTAAATATCTTTGAAGAGATTTATCTAAAATCATTAGAAATATATCAAAAATATTTTACAAACCACTTTATTTTTAATTAACTGTTGAAAAAACATTTGTTTGAAACAGGTTCATGAATATTTTACGTAGTTAAAACTTTTAATTTTGCATAGTAAATATATTTTTTTTCTAGTATCACTATGTTAATTAACTTTTATAATAGTATTTAATTGCTCATAAACAAGAAAAATATTTAAACAAATCTTATTTTTACAAGTAATTTAAAATTGTTTCGTATATGTTTTAATTAAGGTCGTAACCATAAGCAAATAATGATGTTACCATAATATAAAGGAAAACCGTTTTCATTATTTTACAATTAAGGTATTTTTTTTCTCTATTACTTTAATTATGTGGACGACTACCTTTGAGGCATAGTTATAATTTATGTTCTAAGTATATTTAATTGTATGATAACTATAACTCGCGTTAAACTTTCTTACCAAACACACATTATCTTTTATTCTTGCAGATATTTCGTAAGGTTTTGTTACGCCACTCGTTTACTTAAAATATTCATTCTTTTTAAGAACTGAAAAAGAATAATTATTATTTATAATTGTTCTGCTCTATGTACTATGTATTATCAAAACGAATATATATGCTTAGATTAAAAACACTGATACAAAAATAGAATTTTGAAGAATAACAAATGTTAAACTTTCAAAATTATTGTATCTGAGAATTTTGTATAATCTAAGCTTATAAATTCTGATTTAATGAACTCTGAAGATCTCAAATTGACTTTTAAAAAAAATAATACGAAAAGAAGTTACTCTCCAGTTTGACTTATATCAATTATTATTATTATTTTATTTTGCATTGCTTTTATCAAAATTTGTGTGGCACAATATTACAATGCGTGCTACAATTTGCAAAGAATCAATACTCTAAAAACAAATGCTATTGAATGAAATGGGTCTCCTTTTTTTATTATTTTATTTTCCCCCCTTTCTGAATTTAGACAATTCTCAAGTAATATTATTTTAGAGTAATACTTTCGGTTTTTACTTAAACATATATTTAGGAATGAGGAGCAAAAACTTTCTTAGTAGCAAATGTCTTGCAAGTTAACTGCACAATAAATTATTATTGTGTATTAAACATTAAAGTTGTTAAACACCGATTTCGACAGTTTTGACTTACAAAATTTATCATGGTATGCTAGCTTTATTAAAACCAAGAAGGTTAACGTCTTATTAGTTCTTTATAGATTTAAATTAAAGTCCCGATGTTTTCTATCATTCGTATATTATATTTTTTATTTCACGTATTAGGTTATTTTTTAATTAAACTAGAAATTATTTATTTAATCACTTAATTTTATTATCTGCAGATTATTTTTGTTTAAATTTGGTATACAATTCCCAGTGCTTTATTTTTTTTTTCTTTGGATGATAACGTGAGTCAACTATTGTTTTCATTTCCCTATATCTTTTTATTTATAAACTAACATATATATATATATATATATATATATATATATATATATATATTGAAAGAAAACTTTGTTAAAATTTTTAGCTTTTAAAACTCTCTATATATTTTATAGAATATACTACTCTGGTACATTTTTCTACGTTTGTTTGTTTTTTAAATAAAAAAAACACAACTTTTTTAAAATACTTATATGTTCATACCATTTGTATCTGAAACATATTTTATATAAACTTTTGTCTACTTGTTTAGTCTGAAAAAATGACTTTCTTTTATTTTTAATTTTTAGAACAAGTGAGAACACAAATAATCATTATCTTGATCACCCAATAATATCAACTGACGTTCTTATGTAATATGTATTTCCTAAAAACACCTTTCATTAATTTCCTGTAAAATATTGAAGTGTGAACCCTAAAATTAACAAAGAAATTAATATAAATATGTGAGAACAAGCTGAAAGTTTTCATCCGGTCCAAATTATGGGGAAAAAAAATTTAAAAAAAAAAATGAAGGAAAAAGAAAAAAAAATTAAAAAAATTTTTTTTTGGGAAAGGGGAATTTAAAAAAAAAAAAATTTAATTTTTAAAATTTTTTTTTAAAAAAATTTTTTTAAAAAAGAAAAAAATTTAATTTTTTTTTTTTTAATTTTTTTTTAAATTTTTTTAAAAAAAATTTTTTATTTTTTTTTTAAAAAAATTTTTAAAATTTCCCTTTTTTTTTTTTAAAAAACCCAAATCTTTTTTTTTCCCAAATTTTTTTTTAAAAAAAAAAATAAATAAATATATAAAAATTTTTTTTTTTTAAAAAAATTTTTAAAAAATTTTTTTTTTTTTTTTTTTTAAAAAAAAAATTTTTTTTTTTAAAAAAATTTTTTTTAAAAATTTTTAAAAAAAAAAATTTTTTTTTAAAAATTTTTTTTTGTTTTTAATTTTTTTTTTCCCCTTTTTTTCCCCCCCTTTTTTTTTTTTAATTTTTAATTTTAAAATTTTTTGGGGTTTTAAAAATTTTTTTTTTTAAAAAAAAAAAACCCGTTCAAAATTATTTTTTTTAAAAAAATTTTTTTTTTAAAAAAAATTTTTGGGGAAATAAATTAAAAAATTTTTTAAAAAAATTTAAAAAAAAAATTTTTTTTTTAAAAAATTTCCCCAAAAAAAAGGGGGGGAAAAAAGGGTTTTTTTAAAAAAAAATTTTAAAAAAAAAATTTTTTTTAAAATGGGGGCCCCCCAAAAAAAGGGGGTTTTTAAAAAGGGGTTTTTTTTCTTTTGGGGGGAAAAAAAAAAAAAAAGGCCCCCCCCCTTTAAAAAAAAAAAAAAAACCCCCCCAAAAAAAAAAAAACCCTTAAAAAATTTTTAAAAATTTAAAATTTTTTTCCCAAAAAAATTTTTCTTTTAAAAAAATTTTTTTAAAAAATTTTTTTTTTAAAAAAATTTTTTAAAAAAAAAAAAAAAGGGGGGGGAATTAAAAAAAACCCCCCCCCCAAAAAAAAAAACCCCCCCCCAAAAAAATTTTAAAAAAAGGGGAAAAAAAAAAGGGGGAAACAAAAAAAAAAAGGGGAAAAAATTTTCCAAAAATTTTTTAAAAAAATTTAAAATTTTAATTTTTTTTTAAATTTTTTAAAAAGCCCCAAAATTTTTTTTTTTTTTTTTTTTAAAAAAAAGGTTTTTAACCCAAAAATTTTTTTTAAAAAAAAAAAAAATTTTTCCCAAAATTTTTTAAATTTTTTTTTTTTTTTAAAAAAAAAATTTAAACCCCCGAAAATTTTTTTGGTTTTAAAATTTAAAATTTTTTTTTTTTAAATTTCCCTTTTTTTTAAAGGTTTTTATTTTTTAAAAATTTTTAATTCCCCAAAAAAATTAAAAAAATTTTTTTAAAAAACCCCCCCCGGCCCCCTTTTAAAAAAAAAAAATTTTTTTTTTTTTTTAAAACCCCCTTTTTTCCCAATTAAATTTTGGTTTTTTTTTTTACCCTTTTAAAAGGGCCCAAACCCCCCCCCCCCCAAAAAAAAAAAAACCAAAAAAAAGTTTTTTTTTTTTGGGGGAAAAAATTTTTTTAAAAAACCCCCCCAAAAATTCCTTTAATTTTTTTTTTCCCAAAAAATTTTGGGGCCCGGTTTTGAAAAAAAAAAAATTTTTTTAAAAAATTTTTGAAAACCCCAAAAATTTTTTGAAGGGGTTTTTTTTAACCCCCCAAAAAAAAAAAATTTTTTAAAAAAGGGGGAAAAAAAATTTTAAAAAAATTTAAAATTTTAAAAAAAAAAAACCCCCAAAGGAAAAATTAAAGGAAAAAAACCCAAAAAACCAAAAATAAAAAAAAAAATTTTTTTTAAAAAACCCCAAAAAAAAAGGAAAAAAAAAAGGGGTTTTTTAAAAAAAAAAAAGGGAAAAAAATTTTTTCCCAAAAAAAATTTTTTAAAAATTTTAAAAAAAAGGGGGGGGAAAAAAAAAAAACCAAAAAAAAAAATTTTTTTTTTTAAAAAGTTTTTTAAAAAAAAAAAATTTAAAAAAAAAAAAATTTTAAAAAAAAAAAAAAATTTTTTTTTAAAAAAAAACCCCTTTTTTCCCTTTTTTTTTTAAAAAAAAAAAGGGTTTGGAATTTTTTTTAAAAAAGGTTTAAAAAAAACCAAAAAAAAAAAAAAAAAATTTTAACCCCAATTTTTTTTAAAAAAAAAAAAATTAAAAAAAACCCAAAAAAAAAAGGGGTTTTAAAAAAAAAAAAAAGGGGGTTTTTTGTAAATTAAAAAAAAATTTTAAAAAGTTTTTTTTGGGGGAAAAAAAATTTTTTTTTTAAAAAAAAAATTTTTTTTTAAAAAATTTTCCCCCCAAAACCCCGGGTTTTTTAAAAAAAAAAAAATTTTTTTTAAAAAATTTTTAAATTTAAAAAAATTAAATTTTTAAAAAAAATTTTTTTTTTGGAAAAAATTTTTAAAAAAAAAAAAAAATTTTTTTTTTTAAAAAAAAAAAAAAAGGGGGGTTTTCCCCCCCCAAAAATTTAAAGGGAAAAAACCGTTTCCCCCCGGGCTCCCCCCCCCGGGTTTTTTAAAAATTTTAAATTTCCCCCAAAAATTTTTTAAATTTAAAGGGGTTTTTTTCCCCCCAAATTTTTTTCCCCAAGAAAAAAAAAAAAACCCCCCCCCCCCCCAAAAAATTTTTTTGGGGGCCCCCGGGGGGTTTTAAAAAGGGGTTTTTCCCCCCCCCCAAAATTTTTTTTTTTAAAAAAAAAAACCCCCCCCCGGGGTTTTTTTAAAAAAGCCCCGGGGTTTTTTTTCCCCAAATTTTTTTTTTAAAAATTTTTTTTAAAATTTTTTTTTAAAAAAAATTTCCCTTAAAAAAAAAAAAAAAATTTTTTTTAAAAAAAATTTTTTTAAAACCTTTTTTTTTAAAATTTTTAAAAAAAAAAAAAATTTTTTAATTTTTTTTTTTTTTTAAAAAAATTTAAACCCAAACCCCCCCAAAAAATTTTTTTAAAAAAATTTTTTAAATTTAAAAATTTGGGAAAATTTTTAAAAAAAATTTTTAAAAAGGAAAAAAAAAAAAAATTTTTTTTCTTTTTTAAAAAAAAAAAAAAAAAAAAAAAAAAAATTTTTAAAAAAAAAAAAACCCCCTTTTTAAAAAATTTTAAAAAAAAATTTTTTTTTAAAAAAAAAAAAAAAAAAAAAAAATTTTTTTTTTTACCAAAAAATTTTTAAATTTTTAAAGGAAAAAAAAAAAAAAAACCAAAAATTTTTTTCCCTTTTTTTTAAAAAATTTTTTGGAAAATTTTTTAAAAAGGTTTTAAATTTTTTTTTTTTTTTTTTAAAAATTTAAAAATTTTCCAAAAATTTTTTGGGGAAAGGGGGTTTTCCCCGGGGGAAAAAAAAATTTTTTTTTCCCTTTTTTTTTGGGAAAAATTTTTTTAAAAAAATTTTTAAAAAAAAAAAAAAGAAAATTTTTAAGGGGGAAAAAACCCAAATTTTTTCCCCCTTTAATTTTTAAACAAATTAAAAATTAATTTTTGGAAAAAAAATTTTAAAAAAAATTTTTTTAAAAAAAAATTTTTAAAGTTTCAAAAAAAATACTTTTTTTTAAATTTTTGGGTTTTTTTTTTTTAAAAAGTTTTTCATAGTTAAATATTGGGGGAAAACCCCCCAAGGAAATTTTTTAAAAATTTTTTTTTTAAAAAAAAAAAATTTAAAAAAAAAATTTTTTAAAAATTTTTTTAAGGAAAAAAAAAAAAATTTTTAAATTTTTTTTTTAAAAAAAAAAAAATTTAAAAATTTTTTTTTAAAAAAAACCCGGTTTTTTAAAAAAAAAAATTTTAAAAATTTTTTTCCCCGGCCCAAAAAAAAATTTTTTTAAATTTTTTTAAACTTTTAAAATTTTTTTTTTTTTTTTTTTTTTTTTTTTTAATTTTTTAATTTTTTTAATTTTTTTTATTTTTTTTTTAAAAAAAAAAAAAAAAAAAAAAAAAAAAAAAAAAAATTTTTAAAAAAAAAAAAAAAAAAATTTTTTTTAAATTTTTTTAAACCTTTAAATTTTTTGGAAAAAATTTTTTTTTTAAAATTAAATTTTTTTTTTTTTCCTTTGAAAATTTTTTTCCTTTTAAAAATTTTTTTAAAAATTTTTTTTTTAAAAAAAAAAGGTTTTCCCCTTTTTTTTTAAAAAATTTTTTTTAAAAAAAAATTAAAAAAAAAAAAAATTTAAAAAAATTTTAAAAAAATTTTTTTTTAAAAAAAAAAAAACCCCCTTTTTTAATTTAATTTTTTTAAAAAAAAAAAATTTTTTTTAAAATTTTTTTTTTTTTAAAACCCAAATTTTAAAAATTTTTTTTGGAAATTCAATTTTTTTTTTTAAAAAATTTTTTTTTTTTTTTTTAAAAAAAAAAAAATTAAAAATTTTTTTTTTTAAAACCCTTTTTTTTTTAAAAAAAAATTTTTTTTAAAAAAAATTTTAAAAAAAATTTTTTTTAAAAAATTTTTTTTAAAAAAAAAAACTTTTTTTTTTTTTTGCCCCTTTTTTTGGGGTTTTTTTAATTGGGGTTAAAAATAATTTTTAAAAAAAAATTTTTTAAAAATTTTTTTTTTCTTTAAAATTTTTTTAAAAAAAAATTTTTTTGGGTTTTTTTTAAAAGGTTAAAAAAATTTTCCAAAAATTTTTTTTTAAAAAAACCCGGAAAAATTTAAAATTTTTTTTTTTTTACCCAAAAAAATTTTTTTCCCAAAAAATTTTTTTTTTAAAAAAAAAAATTCCCGCCCCTTTAAAAAAAATTTTGAATTTTTTTAAAAAAAATTTTTTTGAACCCTTTTTTTTTTTTTAATTAAAATTTTTTTTTCCCCCCTTTTTTTTTTTTAAAAAAATTTTTTTCCCCCCCAAAAAAAAAAAGTTTTAAAAAAAGAAAAAAAAACCCCAAAAAAAAAAATTTTTTTTTATTTTAAAAAAATTTTAAAAAAAAAAAGGGGGTTTTTTTTTTTAAAAACCCCCTTTTTTTCCCCTTTTTTGGAAACCCTTTTTTCCCCCCCTTTTTTTTTTTTTTGGTTTTGGCCCCCCAAAAATTTTTAAAACCCCAAAAATTTTTTTTTTTAATTTTTTTTTTTTTTTTAAAAAAATTTTGGGGGGTTAAAGGGGAAAAAAAATTTTGGAACCCCTTTTGGGGGGTTTTGGGTTTTTTTTTTTTTTTTTGTTTTTTTTGGGTTTTTTTAAAAATTTTTTTTTTTTAAGTTTTTTTTTTTTGGGTTTTTTTTTTTGGCACCCAATTTTTTCTAAAGGGTTTTAAAATTTAAAAAAAATTTTTTTTTTTTTAAAAAAACCCCAAAAGGAAAAAATTTTTTTTTCGGTTTTTTTAAACCCTTTTTTAAAAAAAAAATTTTTTTTTTTTTTAAAATTTTTTTTTTGGGGGGGGGGGGAAAAAAAAAAAAAAAAAAAAACCAAATTCCCCAAAAAAGGGGTTTTTTTTAAAAAAAAAAAAAAAAAAATTTTAAAAAGGGAAAAGAAGTTTAAAAAGGAAAAAAAAATTCAAAATGGGTAATCAGAAAGTAGGTTATTGAAGTCCTTAACAGCCCATAGCAATCTGTATTAACATCGCCGCAATTTTTTTACTTGTATACTAAGGTTTTTCTTGAGCGTACGTTATTGAACATAAAGTTTGTGGAGTCGTCTCAGGGTGATAAATGTTGCGACATTCATCCTACATTCTCGCCACCTTCTAGTTGAGTATCTTGGGTTCTGTAAGCAGTTTTTCTTGCGATTCTCTCTCCTTTCAGCATTCTGTCTTGATCTTAGTGTGATTATTCCTCAACAATTACAATTTGCACAATTGCTCTTAAATTTTAATTTTTGAAACTTTTACTTGGCTTTTCTTGACAGCAATGCATTTTTTCAATGTTCGACTTTTGGGTCCTCAACGCGTGGAATCAGAAAAGAAATTTTAGTGAAGTCCAATATGTCCCTAGAATAGTAAAACCTGTTTTTATACGGTCTATTTTTATGTGATTGTATTTTTATGTGGTTCACTTTTATGTAATTTGTGTTTTGTGCTTTTTGTACGATCTTTTTTTTATGTGCGGTTATGAATTTCATAGGCAATGGCACCCCTGTAATGTTTACTATCAATGTAAACATATATATGCAATTCAAGATGCTCTGTCATTTGTTATTAACAGTCTCCCGCAATGCACGCGCAATTACATTCGCTTGTCGTATTAGCAGCACTCTCTTAAATAAGGACGAAACAGTCAATAACAGTGACATTATCAATAATTTGATAGATTACAAAGACGGACAAGAAGAACTAAATTCTATGACAGCTGATAAAATATACGCAAAGATCCAGCTTTCCAACAAATCAAAAAAGCATTTTCTTAAAATACATACCAATTCCAAAAAGAGTTTGAAATTCCAAAATGAGCTTCGATCATGCATATCTGGTTATCATGACGTTTACAAGCAGCAGATCAACCAGCCATCGTCACAAAAAATTACTGACTTTATGATGAAAAAAAAAATGAAATAAAAATGTATCTTCAAGTGACGAAAGCGATTTTGAACCAATTTATCAATGAAAACTGAGTATTTTGGATTATGATAGTAGAAGTGGATTATATATATGTATGTGTATTTTGAAAATATCTCCATTTATTTAATAAGAAATTAAATGTTTTTAAAACGCTTCCATGTGTAATTCAATTATTTATTTTGTTTGGAAACGCTTTCTCATGCATTTTGTAAATAATTGACGTATTTTCAACGACTTTTTTATGCAGACCCTCTCCACCGGTTAATTTTTTATGTAGTATATTTATAAAATTATTTGTTTTAAAAAAGTATTCATGAAAAAATTTCGAATGGTTTGTTGTGTGTAATTTTTATGACACACCTACTACACAAAACAGGTCTATCTACTGCACAAAAACAGGTTTTGTGTACAGATCGTTTTTAATTCTGAACTAACAAAAATTGATCTTCAAACAATCCTTTATACATATACTAGCTATGTGAAGAGTCGCTATTTGTGCAAATTTTAGCATATACACCACCTAATGAGAAAAATTTACAAATGCTCTAATATTTTGAATTGTTTCAGTGAATGATTTAGTGTTTTGAATAATGTCTTTAATTGTTTGTGAAATCTCTATGAATTTTCAGATGCATGAGCCAAGTGTACATCATACATCAGCTTATATTGAGCATCTTTTCCACAACTCTCCACTGTTTATTTGTTTTTTAAGATATCGTGCATTTTTAGCATACTCATTTTACATAATCTAATACTTTGTTGTTGTTTCCAATCCCCTTGGAGCAGGAAAGCGTACACCAAGTCCATTTGACCTTTCTACGTAATAGTGTCACACACCAGGTCTTGCTGCGCATACAACTGTCACAGGGAAATGCCCAGCAGTCCAGAAGATGAGCAGGAGAGAGCAGGGACAGGTAGAAAAAGACTTTACCCCATGCTCAAAAGTCATATATTACCCAGGTGACCGCTTCTAAAGCGCGCCAAGACCGTCTTATGAGCCCTGGAACTCCTGCACTGTATAGATAGGCCAGGACAGCTGCGTACCAGTGGTGAGCAGGAGGGTTTCGCCAAGTCAAATTCATTTTATTTCTTTGGAATGAATGAATTTCCGAATGGGTTAAGACAGTGGAACAGGGTGTTAGAGAGATCACAACCCCTACCAGAGCCACCTCATCAGCAACTTCGTTCCCCAGGCACACCCACATGTGATGAAATCCACTGGAGACATACTTGTTTCCTCTGACCGCGCGCGAGCCTAACAAATTAGGTTAAAATATCTAGACCAGTACTGTCCATAATACTTTGAATTGGATATTACCTCACATCCTGCTAAATAATGTAATTCAAGCAATACAATTGCTTACTTTATAATTTTATGTATATTATATAGAATTTCAAGTTATGTTTATATATACATTAAGATAATGTTTTAAAAAATAAATAAAAATGAGCCACTGCATTTTAATTTTAAATCATGCTAATGCACTTTTTTTACTACAAACACTATCAGACTAAAATCTCTTAAATTATATCCAACTTAAAAGCGTTTATACTGAATAAATTACGCTTAACATGTGATAAATAATAACGTTTTCAGACATCAAATCATGCAAGATAAAGCCTTTTTCATAGAAACGTTAAGTTGCGCTTCCCAAAAATATTGATGTCAAATCCAGCATCGATAAAAAAAATCAAGTTTTTGTTCGCTTCTAGAACATTTTTTTAAAAAAACTTTTATATTCTGTAGATTTTTTTCGGCATTCTCTTTCGAGAACATTAGACCAAATATATACTTTAATGCACATTTCTTGTAAGATAAGCGAACTTCTCTGTTACAAATCTCAAAGGAGCTGTTTCTTACATAATACTCGTATATAATGCTCTTATGTATTGCTTTTATAAAAATACCATATCAAATTTTGTTCCTTTAGGTATTCTATTAAGCATGTACGAATTGAAAAGAAATTATATTTGCTGTTTTGATGTATTTTACATATAAATATAAAAAACACTTGTATAAAATTATGAAAGAGAGCATTCGTAAATAAGTAACAGAAAAATAAGTTGATGTTACCATGAAGTTAAGAAACGAAATAAAAAAAAATATTATGTGCTCACCCATTTGAAATTTTTTATATAATCCAACTGAAATTTATTCCCACATTAGGTTTACAAATTCAAACAATTAAGATGATAATGAACTGATACGTATGTAAAGTTCAAAAAGTTTAGGTCAGGGACTGAAATGAATATTAAAGATAAGAAGAAATATCATTGAGATTTTTGAAAATTTAAAAAAAAGAATGCTGTGTTAGTATAAGCAATACTGACTGAGAGGGTAGCTTTTAAATTTGCATAAAATGAGGAGGATTAACTAATTAAATTTAAATAAGTGATGGATGTAGCTCTATTGAGAGTTTATATATATATATTTTTATATTTAAGAAAAATGCGCATTATAAAATGAAATCAGTATTTAATATTTGAAAATAAAGGAAAGAGAATAGGCAAAATTCTACATTTCTTTGAAAAAATACTTGATAAACCTTAAGTTTGATTTTCCAGTCTACAGTTGGACTCCAATTTAAAGCTTTCCTTGCGATTGAGCCTTTTGTTCGTTAATTCGGGGTTATTCGTTTCATCGGGTTCCAAACAATATAGAATTTTTTTTTTACACTTACCTCTCGGAAATACCATAAGCAACTACAGAAAAAATATTCATAGTTATAAATTACACACTTTCTATTCGATATTTATAATTACTATTTGTGAATTATTACGCACCATTTTCTTGGAAATTTTAAAATACTGGCTAATAAATATTTGACAATATTTTTGATTCCTAACTTGAAAATGTTTTCTTTTCAATTCTATGCAGAGAGAAAACAGTATCATTTAAATCTTATTGCAAAAGAGAAAGGTATGGTTTTCATATTATGCAATCAATATTAAACATTGGAAAATGTAACAATTTTGATATAGGAGTCTCATTATTAATTTCTGCATTAGAATTGCTCCTCAACTTCAGTTGCACAGGTGTATCATGACAGGTCCGTCATCAAGTGTATCATAATCGTTGAAAAATCTAAGAACATACTAAAAATATAATGCGTTGTTGACTGGGATGGATGAAATAAAAAATGAATTTTCTGTTCTACTCAAGACTCACACGATTGGTTATACTCATGACTCGTCTGCATTTGTACAGTCTGAAAATAAACTTCGTCCATTCCCCTTGTAATTTGCTGCTTGCAAGAAAAATATTTATTTGTTCCGAACAAAAAGGATGTCATTTTTAAATATATATATATATATATATATATATATATATATATATATATTTAAATATATATATAATTCAATCACAACACAAAAATCAATAAAAAAATCGAAAACAAATGAATCCCATAACACCAAATCCCATTTCAAAATATCAATGGCGAACACAGAAGACAAAATTCCAACGTCCTCAAACAATATATATATATATATATAAATCAATCACAATTTCACAATCAATTAAAAGATTGAAATTATATGAATTTTATAATACCAAATCTCGTTTCAAAATATCACACACAATGGCGAATATAGAAAACAAAACAGCGACGCTCTAAAACAAAATTAAAAAATTTTAATAAAATAAAAATTTATAAAACATTCAAGTGCAACCCCGGACCCAGGACTGACAAGTGAAGCCAAACCAGCTTGGATTGACATGGATTAGTGGTAGTTATGAGCAATTTAGGAGTGGTTGTTGTTGTAGGAAGTGTGAGAAATCGTTCAGAAACTATGAATTTGGGTATTGATGGGATCCTCTTGGGTGAGTTTTTGGTGATTTGCGCTGTTCATTTGTGAATATGCTGCGTTTTTGGTTTTAACTTTCGGATTTTGGATATTTTTTCTTCCTATACGACTAATTTTGGGTGCATCATCTTTGGTGTTCGATGGTTCAGTTGTGTTGTGCACTTGGTTGTTTTGGAGTTTTGATGTTTTAATGTTGTGGTGTCTTTCGGGGTGGGATGGGGTTCGAATGGTTTGATTTTTTAAGTAGTAACTTTTTAAATTTTTGGGGGTTGGATGTTTTTCTATTGGCTTGCCAAGTTGCGGCGGTTGAAGGGTTGGTGCCATCAGGCTGGTTTGGCTCCACTTGTCGGTCCTGGGTCCGGGGTTGCACTTGGATGTTTTATAAATTTTTATTTTATTAAAATTTTTTAATTTTGTTTTAGACTGTTGGTGTTTTGTTTTCTATATTCGCCATTGTGTGTGATATTTTGAAACGAGATTTAGTATTATAAAATTCATATAATTTCAATATTTTAATTGATTGTGAAATTGTGATTGGTTTATATAATTATATATATTTATATATATATAGTTTGAGGACGTTGGAATTTTGTCTTCTGTGTTCGCCGTTGATATTTTGAAATGGGATTTGGTGTTATGGGATTCATTTGTTTTCGATTTTTTGATTGATTTTTGTGTTGTGAATGAATTATATATATTTAAATATTTTTCATTCATGTGTTGGGCTGCTTTGAGCCTACAAATGTATGAATTCCTTGGTATATAATATCTTAAAGATTCGAATATAAATTTTAAGAACAATATATATATAGCTATGTTTTATTTTATATGTTTTCATAAATGTCGTCATTTGAGATATTTGTAAGTCCCTCAATAAATCGTAAAACATAACTACGTGCTTTATTCGTAATCCTTAATATTCGACGAAATATCCGTTTTTCACACATCTACAGCATTTGTGAATACTAATTATACATTGGAACATAACTAATGATGATGGCAAGACGAATTTACATAGATTTACTATATTATACTGGAACTCTATAAATCTCCTTATGAATAAATTTAAGTTTCAAATAACAGAGTTGAATATTATACTTAGAGCTAACACAAATCTTCTAATTATACAACTCTTCGCCTCAAGTAAATAAATCTTATTGCAAAGTGTACGTTATAATCCACAACCCAGTTTTTAATTTACACTTATGTAAATCAAATGTGGCTATAAGAGTAGCGATCTACTACGCGTACGAAAGCGTATATAAACTATTAAAATTTGAAGCTAGTAGAATAAATAATTAGAATTTATTCACAGTTGTAAGAGGAGTCCATCCCATATTTATGCAAATGCAGTATTCTATGTTTTTTTAATATTCCTAATGCTAGTCTTTATTTTTTATTTAAACAACACATTTTATAAATAGAAACTTTTTCTGTGATCTAATATAAACATACATTTTTTGCAATTAAATTACAATTTGAAATTTGTTTTAAAATTAGGCATTGTATAGAATTTCTAAAACTAAAAATATATTGAATTAGTTAAGAAGCTTAGGGTTCCCATTTTTATATTTATTTGACACAAAATCACATTATATGCTTTAAAAAATAATAATTAAATTGTATTTTTGACATAAAAATATTTTGGAGTTAAATCGCAAAAGAGTTCAATTTTTTATATTTATTTGATATCAAATCGCATTATTTTCTTTAAAAAAATAAGAATTAAATTGTACTTTTTGACATTAAAAAAAATTTGGAGTTAAATAGCAAAAGGAAGCTTTTTGAACTTGTTTTCTCTATAACTTCTTTGACTTGCTTTCATTAAAGTAATTCATTATTAAGAAACATTTTCATATTATAAGTGCACTAATTAAATATAATATATATTAAAGTAAAAAAAATAATTGTTAAACATGTTAAATTCAAAGATTATTTGACATATATCATAATTTCGTTTGAATATAAAAATCAGATTCACTTGTTTAATAAACAGTTTCCAAATAGATATTGATTATTTCACAGATAGTTACTTCGTCTCATCAAATTAAAACATTCATAATTGCAGCAGCATTCAATCCCTTTTTATTTTTAGATTTATCAATGAGCAGCAGATTCGAGTTTAATACTTCGTGAGAATCTTCCTGATGCATTTTACGCTTGAGGGGAATTTAAAGTCCACGTGGCAAAAGATGCAAATGTGGGGAATAGTTTATTATATCAGGTGTAGTCCTAAGGGCTTGAACATGTTCTACAAAAATTAAAATTCAGCACTAAAATCCATTATGCAACTTCCTCTGCGGTTATATAGTGTCAAAATCAATAAACAAAAACAACGAAACGTTTTACGTAGGGTTGCAATATTTTGTTATTATACCTCAAAAAACAAAGCCTCTATCAAAGTTTTGTACTCCTATTCAGCATGATTCCAATTCTAACCATAAAACATTAGCTGCTACCATTTTTTCTTGAATGTTGGAGGATTCGTAGTTATTTCCATTTGAAAGTAAATCGATAATCAGTATTTAAGGTATATTTTGTTGACTCCTTGGTGAATAGAACAGTTTCCCAATCATCCGTGTCGATGTTCTCTGATGTTTTAAAAGGGATGTTAACATGTCCTGTTACAATCATGTCATAACTGTGTCACATTATGTTATGTCATATATTTAAAAAGTTATGCCAAAACTTTAAAACATGCCTTGTCGTAACTACCATGTAAACTTTGAAAACGAAGAAATTTTATGAAACTTACCCTCTAAAAGTAATTTCAAAAAAATAGGGGGGAATTTGTTTTTCCGGGTTCATGAATTAACGTGAAAAATTTTGGAGTTTCAAAATATCCGACTTATTTCGAACCGTGTTTTAAAAAAAGGCAAAATGAAAATTTTATGATATTTAGTGTACTTATTTTTAGAATACATGTAAAATTTTTTTAAGATATTTTGAAAAAAAAATTATTTAAATAAATTTTTTAAAAAAAAAATTAACTTGAATAATTTTTTTAAAAATGTTCTTTTTATAAAAAATGCTTCTAAAATAATATTTCCCCTTATATAAAGTAAAACTTCTCCAAAAGTCTGAAAAGGATTTTAAAAAATTCAATTATTTTCAGAGTTACCACCAAAAAATAGTTATGGCTTTTTTTTCTTCAAATTGCTCCCTCTGTTGTCGTAAAATATGGATAAACCCACTTCTATGTATATATTTCAAAATTTAGTTGAGCCTGTGAGAGCTATATACTGGCAAAATATTATTAAATAGAAGCATTTTTCCCAAAAATATTTTAAAAATGGTATTCTATGTTCATTTTTTGTCAAAATATTGTACTTAAATTTTTTTGTAATAATATTCTTAAAACAATTTTAAATACATTTTCTAATCTAAGTGACACTAAATATCATAAATATTATCCACTTATAAGCTTTTGTAAAATCACGGTTCAACGTAGTCGGATACCTTAAATTATGGTTGACGGTGGCTGAAAATTGCTGACTTAGTGCTTCAACAGATTTAACACATGTACTACACGTACTTAATGTTATGATATGTCTTAAAACAGTGGTTCTTAAAATTTCGACCACTGCGATTCACCTTTTTGTATAAGCTTGACATCGTGGATGCCCAAGATTCTCCTTTACTTATTATTCTTAACCGAAAAACATATTCTAGTAGATTTTTATTGGGGGCAATTTTGTGATCTAGTCTAGAATGGCACATGTTTCAATTTTTCCAAAAGGCCTTTCGGTTTGTAAAAAGAGGAAATCTTAACATTAACTTCACGGACCTCTAGAAAGGTGCTGAGAAGCTCCGGGGTCCACGGACCACAGTTTAAGTACCGCTGTTGTAAGACACAAACCTCATAATTCATCTTGCCCATTCCCTTCTTTATAAATTTAAATTCATTAAACTGTATCTGAATATTACACTTTAGTCTATACGTTAAAGTTCTTAAAAATCTATATCTCTGCATCAAGTCTCCCAATAATATGACACATTATTACAAGTATTAACGATTATTTAACTGAATGTTGAAAACCAAAGTTCCACTAAACATAGCATTTAAAAAAACAATGAATATCCCCAAGGTGTGCTCACGAATGAAATACACCAAATTTCTTTGCAAAATTACTCTTATTTTATATAAGCATCTCTAATCAATTAACAATTTTATTAAATTGAAAACTAGTTCATTTTTACCTGAAGTTTATGAAACAAATAAGGATATTTGTTTATTCTCATTATATTTTCTCGTTCCTTTGTATTTTAAACAAAGAAACTAAACCCATGTTGAAATAAATACAGATTATGATTATTCCAGTAATATCTACGCATATAAAAATATTAGCTTGCTTGTAACTATTTTGGGATAACGAAAAAACCATTAGAAACTAAGTTACGAAAACGCAGAGGAATTTTTCGTATTATTTCCATGAAGCAAAAAATTCAGAAAGATTTAAAAATTCATAAACTTAATCTGCAACTCTTCATAAATATATCTCGGATTTATTTATTTGAATTCAAATCATACATTGTAGTGAAGCAAATCCCAAGGTCCTTTGGATAGTCTCAGTTTAAAATTTACTTTCCTTTCGGGTTTTTGTTATTATTATTATTTTTTTTCTGAATTTTTCAAATGAAACACATTTTAAAAAATTAATGTGAAATTATATTATAAACCTGGTTGCTGATGTAATAAGATTAGTAATTAAAATTAATATGTACTTCAAGCTCTTTGTAAACCATTTAAGAAAAAAAAAAAATTTAATATTTAAACTAGATTTTTTATAAAATTCATAGATCTTCGGCTCTATTAAAGCTAGAAAACTAGAAATGTTTTTCCTTTTTGAAAAATTTCTGAAAAAAATTCACATTAAATTAAATTATGCACCAAATATTCTTCTAACTTGGAAAAATACTTCAGAAGAACTTTAGTAAGTTATCCATAAACAATAACTTCCAAATCTTGGCTTAGATCAAAAATTCAATTTCACTTGGCTTGCAACTGCAACAAAAAATGTTATCCTATACATAAATTTTTAAGCGTATCTTAAATATATTTAGTTAAACATGTGCATAAAATCTTTTAGAATGTTTGATTTAAAAGAAATATTTTTATTTTGATGAAAATTCAAGCTTTTGCAAATGAATTTTAAAATAACTTTTTCAACCTTTTTTTTAAATAAAAATGTATTAAAATTCTGAATTGGTAAATAATTTAGTCTGCATTATTTAGTAGCTTAGCGATTTTAAATTAATGCAATAAATATAATTTTGTTTTTAAATTAGTTAGTGAAATATTTGGAAGTCATTCTAATTTTCGAAGACATTTTGTTTTATTTTATATGAAATCCTTTAAGTCACATCATTTTTATATTTTATCCTTTTTGTATTTTATTGTATAATTTTATAATATATTTTGCACACCATAATGAGACAGTAAAATTTGAATCTTCAATAATACCCTGTAGTTCAATAAAAATAAATTTACATGAAAGTAATTCTGAAGATTTTTCTCTCGATATTTTATTACGAATAATTAAGTTGAATTAAATCATTCCAGAAATTAAAATAGATTTTTACTATTAAACGAATGTATTAAAATGTTAAGCAATTATTTTGTAAATTTAAGGAAAATATTTGATAAAAATTTATATTAAAAAAAAAATTTATTTCCAACATCTTTTTAATATTTTTACAAAATTTAATTAAATTTTACTCTTGTTTTGTTAACTTTTCTTCTTGTGTAAATGTATTATTACTAAAATTATCATTTGTGTTTTTGAATTTTGACAATCAATGTGAGTCTAATTAAACATTTCGTAAGTTTCAATAATATTATTTTTAGAAAATGTTTGCGTTTAATTTTTTACCATTCTATTAACATACTATAGTTATAGAGGCATTGAAACAGAGAAATCTCTTATACCAGTAGATAAGAACTTACTCTTGAAACTTGATGGTTTTATATTTAAAAAGAAAATGTTTTTCTTATATAAAAATTTGAATAAATTATAATTATTAAAATCTTTAATAGAACCTGATAAATATTTTTATGGTAAATATTTTAATTAAATTATTTATCTAAGCTTTTTTTTATAATTTGTTCCTTAGCAGGTACAAAATCAATAGCTGAAAACATTATCAAAGAATAAACGAGAAAACTAATTCGATCGAATGGAAGAGGAAGAACGAAAATTAAAATAATTTTTCCTTGCTGTTGTTGGAAGCCTTAGAATATTCCACATATTAAGTTTACATGAAGCAAAAAGCAATGATATGCGGAAGAAGAAGAGAATTTTTTTTAATTATGTTTTATGCTTTTAATTCAATCGGAAATTAAACTTATTTTTTTAAGTTTGAATTAAGTAATAACCATTATATATATATATATATATATATATATATATATATAGGAGTAGGTTATTGTAGGAATTTGTGTGTGTTGCAGAATAGTAGTCAGTGGTTTTATCATACTTTCTGTGAGTTTTTATATACTTTGAATTTTTGTTTATTTTATTTGGTTTTCCTACCGAGTTGCAAAGGGGGAAGGTTGGCACCTTCAAACTTGTTTAAACCCACTTATTCGGTCCTAAGTCCGAAATTGCTTTCTGACTCGCTAGACTCTTTTTTATAGTTCCTTTTTTGTATTTTTCTATAAATTCGATTTCGTATTTAGCTTTTATATTTTTATTACGTTATTTCTTGTTTTGTTCATTATTTATTATTTCTGGTTTTTGATATATTATAGAAATTTCTTTCATATATATATATATATATACATATACACGAGATATATATATGGCATGTTTCAAGTCAGAACCAATCTTAATTTTAAAAAAGTGTCTTCATTCAGCGAGCTATCTACATGGTCTGTCGCTGAGAGTAAACGGACGCCAAAGTCAAATCTAAGTGTTTTTACCACTTAAGCCCAAATGTGAAGTACCTTCTTAACTATGGGTTATACTTGAAATTTAATGCTGACATATGGACTATAAAAAATAATGATCTAGAGCCACAATTGTTTTGAGGTTAGGTCACCTGTTTCGGAGAAATAATTGCGTAATTAATTTAATACTTGAAGATGTATTAGAAAGTAAAAGTTAAGTGTTAAATAGGGAATTTAATTTTAAATCATCTAATTTAATTATACTTACACACACACACACACACATATATATATATATATATATATATATATATATATGTGTGTGTGTGTTGTGTTGTGTGTGTGTGTGTGTGTGTGTGTGTGTGTGTGTGTGTGTGTGTGTGTGTGTGTGTGTGTGTGTGTGTGTGTGTGTGTGTGTGTGTGTGTGTGTGTGTGTGTGTGTGTGTGTGTATTACCAAATAAACAACAACAATATAGACTCAGTAGTACAAAAAAAATAGCTTTTAACTGTAGAAAATGTAACAAAATCCATGGTAATCACAAATTTTATATTCGTCAAATTGTATTAATACTGACATGAATTAAACTTAATCCACGATCATTTTTACTTTGATTTAAAAAGCATTTACAAAACTCTAAATAAATAAAGTCTGAAAATTTGAAACATTAAATTAATTAATGCCAACATATAAATTTACATTCTCAAAACCAAACAATAATCAATCATTAAACACATGATTACACAGCTAGACAAAGAAATCTGGAATTAAATTAAGTTCTATTATTAAGTGAAGCTAAAATAGCTTATTAAGGTATCCGACTGCGTTCAGAACCGTGATTTTGCAAAAACATGTCAATGGATAATATTTATGATATTTAGTGTAACTTAGATTAGAAAATGTATATAAAATTGTTTAAAGAATAGTATTACAAAAAAAAATTATATAAGTACAATATTTTGACATAAAATGAATATAGAATGACCCATTTTCAAAGTATTCTCCTTTTGTGGAAAATGCTTCTATTATAATAATATTTTGCCAGTATATAGCTCAGACCTCTGTTCAGAGGCTGAACTAGAACTTTCGAAATACATAACTTAGAAGTGGGTTTATCCATGTTTTACGATAATAGAGGGGAGAAATTTTAAGAAAAAAAAAGCCGATAATTATTTCAATGGGTTGTAACTCTGAAAATAATGCGAATGTTTCAAAATTCATAGTTGAGCCTCTGTACAGAGATCTCAGCTATATACAAGCAAAATATTATTATAATAGAAGTATTTTTCACAAAAGTAGAACATTTTGAAAAAAGGTTATTCTAATTAATTGTTTTGCCGAAATATTGTATTTAAATCATTTTTTTTGTCAAAATGTCCTTAAAACAATGTTATACATGTATTCTAATCTAAGTGACACTAAATATCATGAAAATGATCCATTTATGCGCTTTTTTAAAATTACTGTTCCGAACGTATATAGTCAAATACCTTAACATAGCCCTTACATGTGTGATAATGTCTCACAATGATAAAAAGGTATCACTGCGCTTTTACAAAATCTCGGCAGTAGCCGAAGCTCCAGGAAAAGATAAATTATATATGAAAATTTATGCAAAGTAGTAGTCCGCATACACTCCAGTGTGTGTCATATTTCGAAAGTCCTTGTGAGACAGAAAATTGTTTTTAGTAAATGCGCAATATATTTTTTTTTAAATTGAACAAAAATATTATTTTAAAAATGTAAAATTATAAATGTAGAATTCAAGTATACTATATGTAAAATTTATTTTTAAAGTATTAAACTATCAAAAATTATTTCCATTATAACATTTAAGTATCCGGCTACCTTAAAATCGTGATTTTTCAAAAGTTAACAAGTTTTCTGAGTATTTTATAGACCATCTTATTAACTTTGTAAAAATACCAAGGTTTTTATTTTTAATTTTTTTTATTCACTAAGACAAAAACTACAAGTGTTTTAGTGAGAGCGGATACTATCACTTTAAACAAGTTTTCGAACTTTAAAATGTGTTTTTCTCTGAACTCGTTTTTTTAATTTTTATTTTATTTATTTATTTTATTTCATTTTATTTATTTGTTTTGAAAAACTCAAATGGGGATAGCGATTGCTCAAAAAGTTTTCAATATCTGGGATTTTTGTGTATGTTTTTTGTAATAGTAGAAGTGTTTTAACCTTCATATTTATCAATCACTGTTTTAATAAAAAAAAATTACAGTACCTTATGTGAATATAATGACGTTTTTCTTAACAATTTCATATATAACTAAGATAAACGGCTCTAGTTTTTGTAAAAATTAAAATATCTCTTATCCTGAAGGTCATTTCAAAATTAACACCAAAGTAACAAATCTAAATTGAAAATTTCTTCATAAACTTTTGGACAGATCGGGGCCCCGCTTATATAATTTTTTGTAAATTTTTACCAATTTTTCTCATTTTAGTAATAATAATTTATTTTTTTCTTCTTAATTTTAGCATTTTTTTCCCTTAAAATGCACTAAATAAAACTATATATAATTTCAACATCTCCATTTTTTTTGTTTTAAATAGTTGTCACAAGTCGCCGGATACCTTAAAAGATCTATCAAATTTTACTCGAATATACAGTAAAAATCTTAAATTATAATGCTTTGCACTTTAATCATTATAATTTTTTTATAAGATTAGTTTTTGCATAAATTAATACATCCAAACAAAACGGATAAATCATTTTCAGAATATATCTTTTAGATGTCATTTTCTGAATCAACAAATAGATTTATTTGGATAGAAAACAGAAATATCCCTTCTTCTAAGGAAAATCACTTACACTTCGATAACAAAAAATCAATCATCTCGAAAGTATCGAGGACAGTTGTTCAATGTCTTCACAATCGGTACAGATAGAAATCAGCATCTCCTTCATAACTATTACGTCAACGAACCATGCAGAGGCCTCTTACGGAAAAAGATTGGCCGTCTGGTGTAAGAAAAACCCAACACTCCTGCTATTCATATTTGTTTGAATAGAAGAATTGTAAAGAATACATTTGTCACGTAGCAAGAAACAGACTGACGCTCAGATAACCCAAGAGATATCATCTGGAAGAGTTTTTCTCTGGAACTTTTAGGTGAAAACATAGCTGTGCGATGTTCGAATGAGCTACAACAGATTGAATCCTTTGAATATGAATAAAATAAAATTGGAAAATTTTAAACATAACTATTTCAGAAATAATGCATACGCTTTCACAATAACATAAAACTACTGTTTATTTTTGTAATAAGCGTATACTTAATCCAATTTTTTCCTTTACTGTTTTTTTCTTCCATTTTCTGTCATAAAAAGTACTGCAAAATTTATAAAATTTTTAAAATCAGTTATATGCTCTAAATCTCTTGTACAGATTTTAAAATTAAGGTATCCGACTACGTTCGGAATCGTGATTTTGTAAAAGCGTATAAATGGATAACATTTGTCATATTTAGTGTCACTTAGGTTAGAAAATGAATATAACATTGTTTTAAGAATAGTATTACAATAAAAAATTATTTAAGTACAATATTTTGACAAAAAATGAACATAGAATGACCCATTTTCAAAATATTCTCCTTTTATGAAAAATGCGTCTATTATAATAATTTTTTGCCTGTATATAGCTCAGACCTCTGTAAAGAGGCTCAACTAAAGTTTTTGAAATATATAACTTAGAAGTGAGTTTATCCATATTTTACGACAACAGAGGGGAGCAATTTTAAAAAAAACACCGATAATTATTTCAATTGGTTATAACTCTGAAAGTAAGGTGAATTTTTCAAACATTATAGTTGAGCCTCTGTACAGAGGTCTGAGATATATACAGGGAAAATATTATTATAATAGAAGTATTTTTCACAAAAGGAGAACATTTGGAAAAAAGGTTATTCTAAGTTAATTTTTTACCGAAATATTGTATTTAAATACTTTTTTTTTGTCTAAATGTCCTTAAATCAATTTTTACATGTATTCTAATCTAAGTGACACAAAATAACATTACAATTGTCCATTTATGCGCTTTTTTAAAATCACGGTTCCGAACGCAGTATATTATATGTTTTATGTGATTGAAATGAGTGATTTAGTCATAGAGAAGAGTATTTCGTTGTTGAAACAGTTTTCTCCCAGTGAAAGTGTTTATTATTAATATATAATTTTCCTTTTCCTGAATAGAATTTTTATTTAAGCACGGAAATATAAAACTATAGGATAATCATATTATGTGAAATAGTGTGTGCACGGTAAATTGCTTTTAATTCATTATCTTAACGAATCTCGTGATTATGTACAGAACTAAGAAAATGTCTATGTTAAATTATTAGTAGATAGATCAGAGGAAGAGAATATTTTCATTCTTAAAGTCCTCATTATTTTAATCTATTTAGGTTGTGCATTTAGGCTCTCAGCATCTACTAATGCCACATAATGCAATAAATTTTGCTTCAAAATAGACATTACTTTGTGGTTCTGGACATTACTTGAGGTACTTTGCCATGAGGGTTTCGCTTTAGGGTTATAACTTAATCTTTTAGTCGCCAAATCTGGAAATAGGATCTGGAATTAGCCGCAAAAACTGGAAATGGGATCTGGAATTAGCCACCAAATCTGGAAATGAGAAATCGTTAATCCTGATGATCCCGATTAGGACAATGGAACAAAATTTTTAAATTATTGTATTATCACTGGTTCGTGATAAGCGTGTGAAATTTCGAATTAATCTGACTTTTTAAAACGGGTAAAAGTCGAGTTTAAAAATTTCGTTACATACAGGTGAAGCAAATAAAAGTGTAAAAAAAAAGTCCACTGCCAATTTCTAAGCATAAAGTCTTCAATGATACATTTTCTGAAACAAATAGGCATGTCTTTTATACAAGTATCAAGCAGAATGGTTTCTTGTAAGTATATTTAGTGTAGGCTAACGTTTTTAACAGAAAAATTAATAAATGTTTCTTTAGACAATAAAATGTTATGTAAGAATTTGAATTTTTGTCTTAAAAGGCAACTAAACTTTAAACAACAGGGAACATAAACTAAAAACGGCACGAAACACATGTGTCTAAGTGTGTACTCATTAGCAAAAATGCAAATCCTATTCATGATACACTCAAACTAAGACAAAAATTATGAAATTATGTTTAGTGGCAGAAGATTTTTTTCATCCCGCATTTATCAATTCAAATTGAAAAAGAAAATTTTGCCTTTTAAACATTTTTCAATGAGCAATGCCTCATCAAGCATTCATACAGTGAAAATCATTTAACATGAAATTTAGGGAACTGAAATTTTTCTTCGTGTTAAAAGAATTTCGCGTATTGCAAAAAAACAACAACATATATTCAACAAAATTACGTTTATTATAGTACATTCTATTTACAGATGGGTGACAAAATAATCGAACACCGCGAAACGCAAAGGCCCCAATTCAAAAACGCACAGCGCGCATTATTTTGGTTGATCCGCCGCCAGCGGATTCCCCAAAGGGAATGATCAGTCGCCAACCCTAGGTGTTGCACGCATTGTAAATTTTTGAAAAAAGCAATAATGACGGGCCTGTCAGGTTCGAAAGGATGATTGTTGGGAAAGAGGTGCGCTGGTTTTCTCGGTGACGGAACAGCTATTTTTTGGGGGGTGCAAAGTACTGTATCTGCCGTTTTGACGCATACAAGAATGGGGGAAAGTGGCGTCCGGGAACACAACAGTGGGCGGAAAAAAAACCCCCGGGGGGGATAAAAAAGTCTTAACCGCATAGTGGCCCAAAACGCAAGCAATCCTATCCCAAATAACGTCTGAGGTGAATAGTCCCCTTTCGTAACCTATTTCAGCAGAACCGTCCAAAGGGGGAAAGAGTTTGAACTTGTATGGAAAGTTGCAATTGTAAACCTTTGGTAACAGCACGTCATGCTTTAAACGACGCCAGTGGTGTAGAACACACAGACAGTGGGCCCCCCCCAAAAGTGGCAACAAGTCATCTGGTCGGATGAATCAACGTTCTCCCCATTCCAACCACCGGACGAGTTTATGTGTGGAGAACACCCCAAAAAACATTGTCCCGAATCATCATGCCGACGTGAAGCAGGAGGTGGGTCCCTTTTTGGTATGGGGGGGGATATCTTTGGCGGGGCTTGGGCCCGTTTCTCTCGGCGGTTTGCTGCCCATATGTCGATATCCGGGGGTAGGTATCCATTTTTTCCAACTTTATTTCCCGGAGAATGCCCATTTTATCAAGACACAACGCTCCTACCCACAGTGCTAAAATCGTGAAAGAAGGGTTTTTGCGAGCAGGGGGGGACGTATACTTTTTTGGCCCCCCAGTCACCTGATTTAAATAATTAATATCAGGGGTTTTGGGAAAAAAACTGTCCATTCCCCCCACCATCTACGATTTCGGCATTAGAGACCGCCCCCCGAAGAATGGCTTCATATTCCTTTAAAAAGTTGTTCATGACCTCTATGCGTCATCCCCCCGCGCAAAGTCTTAATTTATAAAGGGGGGCCCAAATCCTATTAATAAAAAATTTTCCCCTTTTTATGGTGTTCTTTTTTGTCACCCCTGTACATAGATATGTATATAACCGATTTAATAAAACCAATGAAACAAAAACATTCACAAAAAAAAAAATTTAATACAAAAAATAACATTTTGAAAAACAAATATTTATTGACCAAAATTTTAACAAATTGTTCGTTTATTTTTGTTATTTATTTCATCGTTGGAATGTGTGTCTAAATAGCTATGCATACTTTCCATGATGTTCTTCATGTCAGATAATGTGGGGACATGAGTTGCATCATTCATTTCATTTTTCATCGTCGTATTCTATGTTTTTAATCTGATTTTTTTTTGAGCTTTGAACAAACTCCGAAATGACTTTGCCATAACTGAAACTCTACACCCATTAACATTATTTACTGTTGCGAATTTTTCCGATGGTACAGTAAAACAGTCTGATAATGCAGAAACATTCTCAAACAATTCAATAAGTGTTCATTTGGAGAAGAGAAACTTGTTCGTGTTAATCCAGGATTGCTCAAACTGTGGGGCGTGCCCCCTAAGGGGCATAATATCCATACTTAAGGGTTGCGAATATAATAAAATTCAGAAAATAAAAGATTTAAAATAAGTATTAATTTACTGAATGGAAGCAAAACAAAACGCATTCTGACATAAAATTTAAGTACACGTTTAGCATGATATAATGTAGTTACAAATATATCACAGTATTGTACATTGTTTCGGATAATTAATTTATCAATACTAAATTTAAAAAAAAGTTTAATAATTTCTAATGTCTCCCATGGGTCTGTCATATACAAAACTTAATATTTATATTGATAATTTTCATGGTTTAGGATTAAAGTCGCATTGTAGCTCTAGCGTCAAATTCCCTTTTTTTTCATTCTATACATTGTTATTGTATGGGTGGAGGTGATGAAAATTATGATTGAAAATTGGTTCACAAATACTGAAAGTTTGAGAAACACTGTGTAAATCGATTTTCTATTCGTGTTAAGAGGAAAAAATGCATTAAAATTCATATTAGTTTTTCAAGACTTTTGTATTGATTTGTGTTAATCAATATTTCATCTTAAGCGTTTTCGCGTTAAACGTCTTTTACTGTATTTACTTGCATGTAGTTTTAACCCTAACAAGTCATGACTTAAGAGTCCAAGGGCACTTGTGTGAAGATTTGCCATGTAGAGAGACTACAAGAGACCATGTACAGAGACCGCCGAAGCTCAAATTCTTCACGTTTGCATGATATGAAATTTTTTAAATGTGGGGCGGCAGCTTAAGTATCATCCTTTTCATTTGACCCAACTTCAAAATTACGAGGTCTGATGCCAGTAGCCCTAGTGAAATATCAAATTACAGCGTAAATAAAAAAGAACAGTTAATATCCAAAGTAAATCAATAGTGGGAATTCAAAAGAAACAAAGTCTTGAATATATGAAAATAATGTAATAATATATTTTTTTTCTCATACAGTGAACTATGAACGTATTCAAGTGCTTCCCAAACTTAAATGTCTCAAGTTCAAGTCCCTAAGATAAAAAAAAAAGTCTGAAATTCAAGCCTCAAAAAGAAAAGTTGGAAACTCAAGTCATTAAAATAAAATAGTAAGTGATTATTTAAAACTGAAATGAGCTCCACATAACGAAGTGACAACATGAGAGAATTATTACGGTTGCATTAGAGGAATCAGACATAATAGCGTTAGCGAAAAGAATTATATAATACATTGTGTAGAAGTTTTAATTCATTGATGCATTTAAATAGCATCGAGTTATCTTATGCTTCATCTTAATACATCGAACATTGGAAAAATATATCAACTCTAACGAGCAAGCTTTTTTTTTATTTCTAATGGTATATTATGAACAATTACAGCAAGTATAAAAAAGAAGAAAAGCTGAAACAGGGTTCATTAATCTAGCGTACCTCCAGCACTTGGATTGGGACAGTCCATCAGCGTTCCAATATAACACTCGAAGAGTATCAACTTGAGGTGGTGAGACATAAGGCCAAGTTGTGGATCTTTTAGCCATTAAAAAAGGTTTCCAAGTGCACCACGAGGAGGTAGATCTACTGCGCATAGTTTTGTATTTTTTAAAATTATTATTTACCTTGAATAGAACAGGAAAAGCATTTTGGCCAAAATAGCTATTGCAGATGTGTTGGTAGCCAAAGACAAAGAAAAAACTGATGATGAGTTAGTTTTGGCGAGATTGAATTTGGTGTTCTTGGCGAGGATTGTTCGAAGAATCTGTTAGGCTTAACTTCAGACGCCATCAATTACGCCTTAACGCAGCTGCATTCAAAAAAATTTGAGCTCGAAGTATTTTACACTTTTTAAGTTCTTTTAAAGTTTTCAGAGTAAAATAAATGCTAAAATATGATCACTGGAAGAATAATAACTTGATAACAAACAAGTAATCTAAAAATAGATATTTTAAGTCTCAATTCCTACTTAGATCAACAAAGAATAGTTTTATTTTAGCTACTCTTTATTAAATAGTTACAATTTTTTTTTGTACATATGACAGAATCACAACATTTAAATGGGCATTAATTTTTATTCATTATCATTGAAGTATCGCATTGTCATCCCAAAAAAATCGTGTATATAAAATTTATTTCAACTGAATATTTAACACGTGGAAAAAACCTTTTAAGTTTTTACACAAATGCCAAAAAAGGGCCTAAGTCGCCGAAAATGATACCAACGTTTATTTTATAATTCTTTAAATAATTAGTTTTAATCAATTTAATTTTTATTAATTATTATTATATTAATGTATTGTCATCCAATATAAATTTCAGTTCAACTGAACACCTAACACGTGAGAAAAAAAAAATTTTTAAGTTTTGACACAAGTCGCCGAAAAGGGCGCAAATCACCAAAAAAAGATGCTAACGTGGTTGTATTTGTAATTCTTTTAAATAATTAGTTTTAATCAACTAATTTTTATTAATTATTTTTATATTATTGTATTGTCATCCAAAATAAACCTGTATAAAAAATTTCAGCTCAATTGAGAGCTTTAATATGTATTTTATTAACGACTGAAAAATCCACCCAGATAAATAAATAAATATATAAATAAATATATAGATATTCTGAGCTAATAGTAGGAATTTAAAAACAAAAACGAATGAATACCCAATACGAAAATCAAAATACCAATTTCCAACCTATACCATATTCTATAAAAGATTCTTGTTTTCCAGATAGTCAATACTTAGCAATAAAACTAATTATTATATAATATGCATAATCCCTGCACTAATATAAATATTCAATAATCCAAAGCTAAATAAATAAATGTAGAGATTTAGTTCTGAAAGAGGCAAATCTCATTTGATTTAACAACTTTTTCTTTCCTTGTTTGCTAGATTAATTCATGCAGAGGTTGAGAAAGCATTCTATGTAATGAAATTAAGGAGTTCCCCCTAAATTTCGTTTTCTCTATCGAGGAGAAACTAATCTGATATAAATAAAGAATACCGGACAAAAGAGATCTGCTTAATGCTCTTTTCTGAGAAAAGTGGAAAAAAGTAAACCTGATTATTGATATAAAACTTCTGAAAGGTACGTGTTTATACTACAGAAATGCTGTAATGATGTTTGCGTTATCGGGAATTTGATATAAACAGGGTCTATACCATAGGAAAAATTTGGATTTGGTTAACGTTTGCTCAATTTTCATCGAATATGGTGAATATGAAGAGATTTAAACATAGTATATAAAGAGAATTTTTTTTAATTCTTACTATTATAGCTTACTTTCTCTATATATTTAATTATATATTTATCATGATGAAATTTTCAATCCTTAATAAAATAATTTCTATTCATCCAATCAAGCTCAAATAATTTTTTTTAACTTGTAACTTTTAACACTTGATGTTAATATACAATTTTTATAAATATTAATTACCGTAACGTTTAGCGTATAACGCGCACCCATACTTTCAAGCTGTATTTTTTTAATTTTGAAGTATATTCGCCGTATAACGTGCACCCCCTTTTTATACGAAGGAACCTGCAATGTACGTTTTGATGTTCTAAAGCCATTTGTTCGAGGTATCCAACGATTTTGAAAAATTAGTATATTTCTCGTGAAAAACAAACCTTTATATATTCATAAGGTATGACACATTTCCTTTACATAAACAGTATTCCGATCTTTGTAGAAGTTTAAGTTTTTTTCTTTTATGCACAACTTTTTTTTTTATTTTTGAAGCTATCATTTTTATACCTGGCATATAACGCGCACCCGTAAATTTCGATCTTAGTTTTTATGTTAGAAGTGCCCGTTATACGCCGGATTTTACGGTAACTAATTAAGATCGAGTTTTATCGAGTTTTGACACCAACTTAGATTCGTCTCTATAGTTGTAACAATGTAACTGTTAAAACAAAAACAAAAGTTAACGTCGAAAACCTGTTTTTCAGTCAAACCGGGTGTGCATTGTTACAACAATGCAGACAAATCACGCTCTTTTTTCAATTCCTACTATTAGTTCACTCTCTCTCTCTATGTATATATTTATTTATATATACATCGTATTTCTATTTTCAATCGTTAATAAAATACTTTCTGTTCATCCATTCATAGTAGGAATTGATTTAATTATTTTTTTATATTACTTGTTTTGTTTTTTTTATTTTTGATAAGTAATAAAATATAAAAAATAGTATAGAATTTAGTCGAAAAATTATAGTAATTAGAGTATATTATAGTAATAGAATAGTAATAATAGAAAAGAATAGTATTTTTCCTCTTCATTACATTGTTTTATTTATCACTGAAAAGAGATATTAAAAGGTTTATTTGCTTACAATTTTCTTTAATGAATTGAAATGCCTTTTTTATACGGCAAAAAGTTCTAAGTATCCCTTTCGAGACCTGCTAGCTGCCTCAGAGTGGCAGGAACGTGTACCTGAACGGAATCGGCGATGTAAGTCGGGAGTATTTACTCCTGGTAGGTTCAAGTTGATTTTCCTATATGAAAAATGTATGAACAAGGGTGGTAACAAAGTAGAAAAATACTTTCCAATAGTAAAATTTTGTTTTGAAAAAGATTTCTTTATGGGAGATTTTACAAAATGGTACTTAATTTTCAGACACTACAAGTAGATGACCATGGCAGAATTTCTAAAAATAATTTTCTTTGAGCTTAAGGTATCCGACTACGTTCGGAACCATGATTTTAGAAAAGCGCGTGAATGGATAATTTCCATGATATGTAGTGTCACTTATATTAGAATACATGTATAAAATAGTTTTAAGGACGTTATGATGAAAAATATTATTTAAATACAATATTTTGGCAAAAAATTAACTTAGAATAACGTTTTCTTAAAAATGTTCTCCTTTTGTGAAAAATGTTTCTATCATAACAATATTTTGCCTGTATATAGCTCAGACCTCTGTACAGAAGCTCAACTACGATTTTTGAAAAATTCATTTTCAGAGTTACAACCCATTGAAATAATTATCGGCGTTTCTTTTCTTAAAATTCCTCCCCTCTGTTGTCGTAAAACATGGATAAACCCACTTCTAAGTTGTATATTTCAAAAATTCTAGTTGAGCCTCTGTACAGAGGTCTGAGCTAAATACAAGCAAAATATTATTATAGTAGAAGCATTTTTCACAAAAGGAGAATATTTTGAAAATGGGTCATTCTATGTTCATTTTTTGTCAAAACATTGTACTTAAATAATTTTTTATTGTAATACGCGCGATTCTTAAAACAATTTTATATACATTTTCTAATCTAAGTGACACTAAATATCATAAATATTATCCATCTATACGCTTTTTCAAAATCACGGTTCCGAACGTAATCGGATACCTTAATGAATTGAAATTACTTTTTTTATACAAGTCAAAAAGTTCTAAGTATCCCTCTCAAGATCTTCTAGCTGCTTCAAAGTGGTGGGGACGTGTATCTGAACGGAATCGGCGATGTACGTCGAGAGTATTTACTCCTGGTAGGTTCAAGTTGGTTTTCCGACAGGAAAAATGTATGAACAAGGGTAGTAACTATGTAGAAAAATAATTTCCAACACTATCTCCTAAATTTTGTTTTGAAAAAAAGATTTTCTTTATGCGAGTTTTTACAAAATGGCTCTTAGTTTCCAGACACTCCAAGTAGATGACCATGGGAGAATTTCTAAAAATATTTCTCTTTGAGCTAAAGTTATGTTCTCACTGATTTCTGTTATTATTGTTCATTTGTCTTAAAAGGAATGTAATAAAAAGATGATGAACATTGATCTTTTATTTAAAAAATCACTTCTGATCTTCTTAAAAAAAATATTTTTAACTTCAATCTTTGGCGTAATAAACTTATTTTATTTAAATTTAAACTTAGATATTAGAAACAGTGTTGTCGAATCATGGATTCGAATTTTGGGTCAACAGAAGACCGGGTTGTGTAAAAAAAACACGCTAAATCTGTCATAGTTCAATTTTTTCATGATTGTGGGGGGTATGAAATAAGGAAAATGGGTTGAACCCATAATTCCTGGCAAATTTTTCAAAATGGTGAGATAAGATCACTAACTCACTCAATATTTGAAAAATAAAATGTAAATATACGAATATATGTAATTTATTATATATACACTGGTGTGCAAAACTTAAGCAACAGGTGGGTTTACTGCCATAACTTCATGAAAAATCATCTGAGAAAACATGGAATTTAAAATTTGGGGGAGAGTATTACGTACGTAAAAGATGACGAAAGCATCGGCGCAAAAAAAGGGAATACAACGCATACGGTAAGGAACCCAAAAAAAACAAGCTTTATTGAACGCATAGTATCGTGACTCCGGGTTGTCTATCCCAAAAGGAAGAACAACAACAGATGTTCCTTAATATTTTATATGCCCTCCCCTTTCTGGTTTTCGCCCCCTCCGCATACTCAAAAACCCGCTGGTGCAACATTTTTTTGAGGTAGGAGTGCCATTCCCCAATCAACACCCTTTTAGTTGGGTTTGGGTTTTACTCCGGAAAAGATGTGAGCGGGGTGGCAATACGTCTCCCCAAAAAACATCCGACACATGTTCAATGGGATTTAAATATGGGGGGGGAACGCTGGTCAATCCATTCGAGTGATATCTTCCTTTTCCCGCACCCTCAACAGCAAGAGTGCAATGTGGCAGTGCATTGTCATCCATAAAGATGAAGTCTCCTATGGCACCTCGGGAAAAAATGTAGGTAGGGAAGGGACCCCCCAAAAAGGATCCCCGGTTACAATCCAACCCCGACCCAAAAACCCGGGAAACCCCCGTAACGTGTTTTTTCCTTGATGTTACTGGGATAAAACCGGGTCCCGATCTCTCTCCAAAAATCAAAAAGCTTTTTGAATCGCCGGTACGAACCGACTCTCATCCGTAAAAGAACACGACTCCATTGATCAGTTGTCCCGTTTTTTTGCCTTTTGTCCCCCTGTAAACGGTGGCTTCGGGGGCCCTTTTTTTAACGGGGGGCAAACCCGGGCGGTGGGTGAACAGGCCCCTTTTGTGAAGGCGTTTTGGCCACAGTAAACCGGGTTAAAGCTTGTCGATCTGTTGCTGTACAGAGTTTCCGAGCAATGGCGCTTTCTGACTGCTGTCGAACTTTTTTTGCCTGCAAGATGATATATCGGTCATCCCCGCAGGGCGTCCTCGGGCGGCCACACCAACCTTTTTAACAGCTGTACCGTGGTTTTTGGGAACCCTTTCCCAAACGCGCGAAACGGCACTTTTTTTTGATTCCCAACTCTGCAGCTACACTGGTGACAGTACCCCCCCCCTCCAGCTTCCCATCATTCTTCCACGTGTGAATCATCCCGATGATTTCTTCCCGATATTTCACGGGAAATGACTCACTGGCCGCAGGGGAATATATTGAATTGCGTCTCCGTCCTTCATTTTATTCTACTGGGTTTAGCAGGGGCGCGCCGACATCACCCCGTTTTGGGGTACGCTCACATCGCTTCTGACGTTTTGTTCCTGATATTTGCCTACGCATTTACGTTTCTACTGACTTACGTGTTCCCTCTACTGATCTTCAGACCTCCTTTTTTCTGCAATTTCATGGCTATCTGCTAAAAGTTTTTTGTTGTTAATTTTTTTGAAAGTGCATATATGTGTTTGTCGCAAAAATAATTATATAACTTTTATTTCACCAATTGTTGCATCATTATTTTTAATAATTCAACTCAACAATCTTTTTAATTTCGTTCATGGTTTCAATAAATATATTGAAATATTTCTGGCTTATCCAAATTACAAAGCATTTGGTACTTCAAATAAATTAGTTTAATTTAATTTTAGTTAGTTAAATTAAATTGGTTAAGTTATTATTATTTTTTTATTTTATATTTCTGTAGACTGTTTAAAAGTGTCTTCATTCGTATACTTAAGTTTTTGATTTTATTTTACCTTCAAATGTGATAAAGTTACTAGTTAAGCTCACAATTAAAAAAAAAATTGTAAAATACTTACATAACGATGTTAAGCAAAGAAACCTTTTTGAATATTTCACTAATATATTTATTCCCAAATTATCAAAATTCTTACATCCCAATCATTAAAGCGGGGTTAAATTCAGAGACTTTTAAAAATAACTTTAAAGGTGAAAATTTTTCCGTCGTTTCTAACACTCATTATCAAATAAGCATAACTTTCCGAACAGGCATCGATAGCTTACGAAATAATTATTTTAAATATTAAATATGACGTCTCAATTAAAATGTTCAACATAAATATTCTAATATTATTTTAACTAGAAATTAGAAATAAAGTAAGTAGAGGAATGTATTTAAAATAGGTTAATTTTTAATCTTGAAATAACGACAACTATTTTCAAGAAATTTACTATAAAAAAGTGATTTATCTATCTATCTATCTATCTATCTATAAATATATATATATATATATGTCAGGTTTGAAAAGTTTAGCTTCAAAATTAAGTAATAAATAAAAATAGAGCGAACTCTTTACCATCGCGTAAGGATTTGAGGATAAATAAGCCTATTTAAAGGTGGAGCGAGCGCTGACGTAGAAGAACGCATACTCGAAAAGGCTTAGCTGGTGACTCCTCGTCGAATTGGTTGTCATTGTTCTACTCGGTTGCGTGCCAAAGGGCCGCCATGTAAGATTTTATGTGACTGAAGCAAAATAAAGAAGTTATTATAGAGATGATGCCTTCCTCATTTTACCAGCAGGCCTGGGGCCTGTCATATATATATATAATTTGGATAATTATCAATGCTGAAAAAAAAACTCGCACAGTTTATGAAATAAACATTTACCTTTAATACAAACAGAATGCAGAAACTAAATCAGTAACTGTTCTGTTATAATTATAATTACACCAATTATCATATTTAATTATCAGATGTTTTCCATGCCCTTTATCTGAATAAATTACTTAAAGGGTTATTTTTAAACATATAAAACGAAATGTAAAGGTCTTTCGAAATAAAAAAGGGAACGATATCTCAGTTAATAATAGTATAGGCTTTTATATCAGGAATATCATAAATGAACTCTTTAAACATTTTCCAAATTATGCAGGGAAAGTTATTTCCTTCATATTTTGCTCACATTATAAAAGGGAAAATTAATGAACGACAAAAAATTATTTGAGGTTTTTTTTTCTTTTCTTTCAGAAGAAAAATTAACAAATACATTTATAACCAAAATTACTTAAAACCTGATATCTCAAAAATTTATGAATCTACCTTTACATTTTGTGTACATATCATTTAAAGTAGGATAAAATCAATGAAGTAATATCAAAAGTTTTTTTAAAACAAATTCTTAGAACCCCTTTTCATTTTTAAAATTTTTAGGGGAAAAGGGCGATGAGCCATCCCTTTTTGGTAATTGTAAATATTTCTACATTTTGTTTTGCCTTTAAAAATTTGTTAAATGTGTTAAAAGAAATAATTTAAATATAAAGTTTTGAATTCTTAAAAAAGTGTTATGAATTTCAGTAAAATTTTTTCTCAAATCTTACCTAAAATACATCATTTTAAAAAATTTTAAAAATTTTATATAATTTCTTGATTGGTTTTTTTCATAATTTAAGTCATAAACAAAAATTTTTTAAATTTACTAATAGCGGGGTTTAAAAAATTTTTCCGAGCCTATGCTTCTCTCGTTTTCCGATCCATCTTCAAAATGAATTAAAATTCCCTATTTCTTCAAAAATTTAAAATTTTAAATGCTACACTTTATTAAAGTAAAAAAAAAAGAAAGATGTACTTAAGGAAATATTTTTTTTCCTATGATCAACACAGGAAACTATTAAATAAATTCTTAGAATCACTTTGAAAAGCAGCAAAAGTAAAAAAAAATAAGGCACTTTTAATTAAAAACATTTTTAAATATATATATATATATATATATATATATATATATATATATTTTTTCAGCTGAACAACAGATAAAAAAATTACAAAAAAGAAAAAAGTTAATCACTTTCAAGGAAGAAATAATAACTTACAATTACCCTCTAAAAAGTGGCAAGAGTAAATTTAACCCCCATGTATAAAGAGTGGTTTTAAAAAATGTCTGTTTAAATAAATTTTTTTTAAGAAAAAACTTAATTAAAAATAAAATTAATTACTTTAATAGTGGAAAAAATTTTAAGATTTTTTTTTCTTAGATTAAAATGTTTGACCAGAAAAGTTTTCTAAAAGGCAAATATAACTGTACTACATATATCAAATCATATTTCGATGGTGATTTCAATCCCAGATATATAATATACATGCATAATTAATAATTTTTCTTAATAAATGAATTTAAAGGATATTTTTTTTCTATATGAAATCCAAGATATTCAATACAATTTCGTTCGTCGGTTATCATTCTTACGAAACACTCATTTTTTTATTTATTTTAATGCTTAAAAACATCTTTAACTTTATTAAATTAATTTTTGTTGTAATGAATCATGTAATTATATTTCCGATAACCTTTCACTAAGCGTTTAAATTCTAAGATATGTTTGCCTTAAAATTCTTACTATAGTGTATAAATCTTCAAAAAATAAATATTATAATCAGTTTCTTAATTATATGGAAAGAAAAAAATGTAATCACCATAAAATACAGCGTATTTCGCATGCTTTTAACACAAAAAATAAGATCGAAATTTATTACAGGTGCACATTATACACTGTGTATAAATATGAGTACTAGAAAAAAAGAGAGATGAGGACAGAGAAAAAATTAGACTTCTACAAATATCGAAATACTGTTTTATTTAAAAGAAATGACATTCAATAAGGATTTAAACAGTTGTAGTTCTAGAAGTATACCCTTTTTCCTAAGAATTCAAAACATAAGAGAGTTGCACGCGTACATTTCAGATTTCTTCATAAAAATAGGGTTTGAATACGATGAATATAACTAAAAATTAAAAATTGCAGTTAAAAAATATAGGTGCGCGTTATACTCCGGATTTTACGTTAACAACTTTACCCCAAATATTAAATAATTATAATTCAGAAGTACATAAAAATCTATATATTTTTATATTTGTATTTTCAAAACTCTAAGCAGATATTATTTTCAAAGGGATTTTATTTTTTTTCTTAAACCCTTTTAGGTCAAAATTAAATCAATGATACATGATTTTGGATAGAGCTGTACTTAAAATCACGCTAGTGAAATATTTTTCTATTTGTTGAAAATTCATATTTTAAGGACCCTAAATGTTTTAGTAACTTACATTAAGTCAAGCAATAATTTCATTTAGATAGATTAATTGAGTTATAAGGTTTGCCCACATGAAAAGTGAATGAAAAGATTTTTTTTATTGGAAATCAAAAAAAAATTGCTTTGGTGGTTGGAACACAGGTCCTATTGTTTCGGCAGCAGGTTTATGTCTTCATTCTAGAAAGGACGTGGTTGATTCCTGAGGAAATCCGGCTCAGTTTCCTTTAAACCCTCGGGCCCAAATAAAACGATCCTGTAGTAAAGGCCCTAGAGGACAGAAGGAAAAAACCCGGACTGTATGGTGGGTTTTCTAACATTTCCCAACGGATTTTTGGTACGTTGCCTTGGTTTTATGGAAGACTTTTGAGCAACCGTTATCATGGAGATTTGATATCATATTCTCGAAAACTTTTACAACAACTGCTGCAAGACATTGGGACCAAAAACAGTTTTCCCATAAAAAACCCCCATTCCCCAAAAGATGTCCACAGTGGCGTAGCGGGGTTTAAAACCCACCGGGAAAGGGCCGGAAGTTTCCGCCCCCTCTATTTTAATTATTAGTCAAGAAAATTAGCAAAGCAGCTTTAAATGCTTTTATTGATTAAAAATGAACTTTTCGTATTTTCTTCATAGTAAAATCTTTTATACAATTGTCAATATCAATATGCATGTCATGTTCCCCAAATTTCCGGGAAAACTTTTTTGTTAACGTGGAAAATAAGTGATCTGAGATAATTTTTTTATTAATTGTAGCTTTGGGAAATTTCCCACACACGCAGCTGGAATTATTGATAACAGATGTTAAAAAAATTCTCAACATTATGAAATGTTTAGCATGTCATCTTCAAATTTAGACTTAAAAAATTTTATTTTAATAAAAAGAAAAACGAACCTAAAGGGGTTTTCCTTTTTCAGCCTGGGTCTGTTTTCATCTACGAAAGCTTGTTGACGTACGCGGTCAATTTTTCTTTATTAATGTCTGGGGGAGCTTGATCTAAGTTAAGTTCACCCTGCTCAATATCCCCAGGCCTTAAAAGGCATATTTTTGGGCTATATTCTGCAACTGTTGGAATCTTTTTTCGAATTTCAACATTTCTCTGTCTATATAAGAAAACATTGTTCGCCTCAAAGCATCTTCATACGATAACTGAACATCTTTACTTCCGTCGCCAAATATATGCGTCCTCTTGATTCGTCTTGGAAGATCAAAAAAAAATTTCAAGCTCTTCAAATAAACTTTTAGCACATATTAAAGCGTCATCCACGAATTCTTCTCATTTTACTTCTGATACGGTCTGTAAAACACTTTTCTTTGGCACATTAATGAATATTTAGTCCCTCTGTTAGGAAATAATTTAGAGCATCATGGACTTCACACAGTAACGATTGCCAGAAGCCTAAATAACATTAAAACGAATGTGATTGCATAGCGACTAATACACTTCCTGCATCTGTGTGTGTATTAAAACTTTCACTCTTTTCCGTCAGTTTCGTCTCGCTGGCGCGATTTGGAGTTTTAAATATTTTTTGAATTTAAATATCGCGGATCTTGCCAACACCGCTTTTCGTATGCCGGCTGGGGTCATGGCCCCCCTCTGCACCTCCCTCACTCTACGCCACTGGATGTCCTCATTAAACGCACCTACTGCAATCAGAAACCGTACTACCACTCTTTGCTCTGATCTGGAAGCATCCTTATATGGTGCGACTTTACTTTCGATTAAGTTTCTCTACCACGAACAGGTTTCACTGTTAAACACTGTGTGCGGTGTACACTTTCAACCATCCTTCGTATCACTGTTTGGTGGTTCTGCTAAAGCTGCACTCATTCTGGCACAATCGCTTATGTCCAATATGTCTGCTTTTCATTTTGACAACCCTTATAGAAATGTGCATTTAGTCGATGGAATAAATGTAATGGAATGAAAAATATATTGATAGATTTATTTCCGGCTAATTTTTAAAGACATTTAAGTATTAGAAATGATTTATTAATCCAATCAATATTTTATATCTTGCCAACATTTCTCATTTTTAAATACCTTGTATGAGCCTTGCTTGCTAAATACATTTCCATGTACTTTTCAATAGCACAAAGTAAGAATGATAATATAAACAGAAAATGTATCAAAAAAATAAGTCGAAAGTTATTGCAGATGTCATTTAAAGAAAGTAATCATTGTACACTATAAATATTATTACATTATAAATGTTTTCATATTGTGAAGATATTCATTTCATTAAAGCAACGCAATTCAGACAATGTAGCTTTTATGTAGTGGTTTCCCAGAATCTATTGGAAAAGCGTGTTGTCGCTACGGTCTCTGAATAATAAAAGATTTGGTTTACCTTATTCCATTTTTTTTTCTTTTTTTTTTTACTGCAATTTAATTATTTTTAAATGATACAGAACTAATGCTATTGTCATTAAGATTTGCCAGCCATGAGTTAGCGACCTTGACTACCTTACTATATTCCAGTCGTTTTAGTAAAGGGATTTCTTCAATTGAATTAAGGCAATATGGTACCCTAAAAATCATCAAACTATCGATTTTTTTTATTGGCTTATATGATGCTTTTAATCTTTCTTAATGTGTCTGCAAAATTTCAGGTTTATATCTATATTTTTTATTCAGTTATTTATCCATTTTTGCTGCATGTCAGTAGACTAAACAAAGCTGCCACGCCGACTTTTCAGATCGTCTGCTAGAAAAGAGCCTGATAAAAAAGGAACTAATTTTTTTTACTCCACGCTGATAGTGTTTTTAAACTGAAATGAAATAATTGTTTTGTTTTGATTATATAGAGTTATTCTACGCGTTTTTTTTGTTCTGTTCCTAAAATTTAACTATATTTTTGTACTCTGTGTTCTGAAGAGTAAGAAAAGTTGCACGACAAAAGGAATTTGGGGATTTCTGCAAAAAGTTTAAAAGTTAACATGCCTGGCCTAAAAAAGTACAAATCTGCACCAAAGCTTTGAAGAGGTTTTCAGATGCTAAGACAAGTTCAGAAGTTTCTCAAAACACTTAACGAGGTGTGCAAAACTTGAAAGAACGCAATACTTTTTTTTTTTGGATGAAAAAAATACTGGTATATCAGATCCAACATACGTCATTATTGATAAAAATGCATTAACAAATCTTTTTAAAAATACTCTATTTAATACTTGCAAAAATGCTTCTTTGCGAGTAAACTTTGGAAGAGCCTATGGATTTTGTGAATATATTAAAGCTTTTAAAATTATGGAAAAAAGAGTATGAATATTTGTGTACATGTTGTTTATTATAGTAGTATAGAACTGTGCATGAAATAAACTCTAAAATGTGTGTAATTTTTTTAAAAAATGTTAAGATAATGTTTTATGAAATATTGCCCTTTTTTGTTCATATATTCATTATACAAGTATATTCTTTTTATTCTTGTAAAATTTTTTAAAAATTGTCGTAAGCGGTTTGAAACAAACTAATTAACATTACATAAAAGTTTCAGATTATTGGAGAAATTTTTATCATGCTATTTAAGAAATGAAAATTTTTAAACTCATTTTCTCCATGTTGAATTTTTGTACATTCACTGTTATTCAAAACCTAAGGCTTTTTGATAATTGAGTAAGGGTTTGAAACTTTTTATACATGTTCTGAAATGTATGTTTTGTAAAAGCTGTGCATTGAATTAGCTCTAACATGTTTAGTACTTTTTCTAAAAAATTTCAAATTCAAAATTAATGTTTTTTCGAGAATTTTTGTAAGTTTAACTATAAAAAAATTTTAAAAAAATTAAATAGCAGTAGCAGAAAAAACCCATGCACAGTTTTATGTAGTATATTATAAGGTGCTTGGAAAAAAAATTTTGAAAGAAAAGAAACATATTTAAAAAAGCTTTAGGGGTTTAAAAAATGTTTAAATTAATTTAAAAACTTTAAATTTACAAACATTTCGCAACAAATTAAAATTTTTTTGTATGGAATTATTATTAAATATTAACCTTTATAAAATACAATTAAAACCAAATATCAAATATTAAAAATAAAAAAAATTTTAAAGATGGTACCATATCGCCTTAAATTAGACTATATTTAGTAATTTCCTTCTGAAGGGAATTTTTCGAAAATTATTTAAGAGATGAAATTGAAATAAAAATGTGTGTTGTTAATTGTTAAAATTGTCTTATTTTAGTATTAATGTAATTTTTTAAAAAAAAATCTTTAAAAGTGCTGATTTTATAGCTGATACATTAAAAACTATTTTCTAAATACTCTCTGTATATCTATTTTATAGTACGGCTCACCTAGCTCTGATATATTATTTATCCAGACATAAGTATCTGTTTGTTTCATTATTGTTTTTAAAATTAACAAAATATCTAAGAAATGATCCGAATTAAAATTTAAAAGAAGAAATTATAAATGTAATAAAATTCCAAGGAATCCATCGGAGTTCATTAGTATAAACACCTATTAAAACATTTAGAGAATTTCAGGATTCAATAAAGTTTCATCAGTGATTATATCAGAAGGAAATTGGTAATCATTTGTGTAGTCTTATTTATGTGATGTACAATTTATTGATGAATAAAATTGATAACATTTAAATTTAATAAAATATTTGAAAATAAATTACAAAAAGAAATACTTTTCTTATAAAATTAAATAAAAATCTTTAATTTTCCTTACATAAAAAAATCAGTTGATTCAATATCACAATTTCAAGTGACTGATTCTTTTTTTAAGTCTTCAGCTCGTGTTAAAGTTTTCTAAAAATGTTAAAAAAATAAGTTTTCTAAAGTTAAAAAAATCCTGATAAAATGATTTTTTTTTATTAAAAGAAAACTTTGTTCTAATAAATATGAAATTATTCTCTTAATAAAATTTCAGTTTATGTTTAATATTCAATTCCTAGTGAAGGTAAACACTTTAATTGAAAATATTACACATTTTTCCTCTTTTCATTTCAAATTTCATTTTAAATATTTTATTTTATTTTCTTAAGTAAATTGACATTTGATAGAAATCCATGTACATTTTGTTTTTACAAAAACTACTCATATTTAAAAAAAAACATGGAAAGAACTAATTTATAATTTAATATTTTCATTTTTCTCAGAGTTGAATTATAATTCGATACTAAGGCTAAGTAAATGATGGCAATTTACACAAAAAATGATGAAGAGAAAAAGAGTACAAATTTAATGTTACATTCAAATTAGTTTCTGTTTAATTTTATTGGATTGACATTTTCCTATAAAAGATATTTTTTCTTTTCATTTAATTCAATGAATTGAGTATCTAAAAAGGCATTTAACTTTTTTTAATCACTTCTTACTAATGTAAATATTTTTTTTTTCAAAAACTTGCTTTGTAAATTGCAAATTGCCAGAATTGTAAATAATGTCTTCCAATTTCTTCTAATTTTTATGTGAATGGTAAGAATATAACCAAATTCCTGTTATCCCTAAATTTAGTCTATCACAATAAATAAGTAAAATAAATAAATAAATATAAATACGTGTTTTAAGTAAAAATAATGGGACTGGATATAAATATTATTTAAAACGCGAATTTAGCTTGTACAAAGTTGATCAAAATACTCACGACTTTAACCATTGAACTACAACAATTAAAAAAATTGAACCAAATTTACAAAAGAAATATTTAAAAGTTTCCTTAAAAGAAAATTGTCTTATTTAACAACTGAAAACTCTTTGACATCACTACAAAATATTTAAATTTAAAGTGAGCATATTAGATATATAGTGAGGATTTTTCAATGATTTAAATACATTTGTTTTTAATTTGCAGAAGTAACACAGTTAAGGTGATTACTTCCCGTTCAAAAATAGGTACGAAAAAAAAACAATCTATGTTGGCAGAATATCGCTGCAATGCTTAGTACTTGAAAACATTTCCAATTTGAACGAAAGAAAAAGAAAAAGGCTGAATTGAAATTCCTATCTTTGATATTCTATTTCTCCAGTTTAACATTTCCTTAAGGATTAAAACTTGAATAACTATAAACTAAATGTAACATATCAACGAAGAATTCTTAATCTTGAAACTATTTACGTTATCAAAATTCTTTCTGGGGAGGAGAGAATTTCTTATTCCAAATACTTTTTCAAAGAAATCACCCCACGGCCATTTCCATCGGGATAAAATAGCATTTTGTTTTGGTGCACTCTTTATCATCTTGGTAAAATTTCTTACATCTTCATTTTTTTTTACGTTTTTGAAAAGGAAAAGTATTAAAAAGAAACATCTGTGCTTCCTAATACTTAATAAAAATTCACGGAATGAGAAACATTTTAGATAAACGAGGGCATTATAAAATCTTTTACTTTTTATTCAATGACCTTTACTTCGAATTGTTTTCAAATATACTTTTTTTAAATTTATTCTTAGAAATCAAATCGTGAACTTAAGCAGAAAAAAAGCTGGAACAACAAACTTTTCCTGGAATTTTAAATCACTGCTCATGGCTCATTTTTTAAATATTTTTTCCCCTATTTACTTTTTAGTATATCACCATAAATATGCAAATACATTTAATTTTCTCTTGTTAAAAATTCATAGCTTTAATGAAAATGCAAATTCAATTTTTATAAATTACTACAAAAAACCAGGTGGGTTTAACTTGGTACCCTCAAAAACTGCTTTAGATGTCATTTAAGGAAAAATAAGTCACACATAAGTCTAGAAATTTAGAACCTGAAAGTGGAGGGGATGCTTAAAAACTTAACTAAGAAAATGTAGGTTTAAATGTGTTTATTATGGATTTTTAAAACTTTTTTGTATTACTTATAACCGATTTTGGTGAATGGATAAATATTTATGACTTCAAATCTGAGTCAAAATGGATGTTTAATTGTTCCAATGCTTATTTCCGTTCCTCACAACTGAAATAATTTTAAGAACTAGTTAAAGTGTTCTTTAACTTAACTCTCTGTTTTATATGTTAACAAAACAATTACTATTGAAGAATATTTTAATTGAAGATATGTAACTTGGACTCAACTGCAAAAAAGGTACCCAACATTTTTGTAGTTGGACATGTTAATTTTTTAAGTGAAATTTTTTTAGGCGCGGGGTGAATGGGAAATTTTCCCAGTTTTGCGTTAGGATGAAACACCGAAAGAAATTAGTGTTGTGTCATATCCGTGAAAAAGTTGGATGATTACCAAGGGGATATTAGAGGTATGGAGTAGGGCGGGCCTCTTGCTGCCTTGGACGAAAGGAATGGGGAGCGCTTAGGTATTGGAGTGCTATACTCTTAACGAAGTCGTGTGGCGTATTTTCGTAATGTTTATATAATAAACGAGCCGTTTTCAACGAATAAATGCACCTAAAATGCCATTATACGACTTTTTTCACTGTGGGAGTGTCTGGGTCATTGTGTATATGCCACTAAAGTTCACGCTAGAATCACTATCTATAGTGTCTTGTAAGCAAACACAGTGAATTCTGTGAGTGATGCATTAAGGTTATATTATTCATTTTCATTTCCAATGAATTATAATTAACTCTACTCAGAATGCCTAGAACAAATTTAAAAAGAGGAAAAGATTTTGGTGAAAGAAAAAAAAGAAAAACTAGTAGCAAGTCCAGTTGAAAGTCTATATATGACCAGGTAGTTGTCATAACCTGTAGTCGTCATAACCCAGGTAGTTGTCATAGGTAACCTGTTCCAGCGGTTATCACCTTCATCCATAAAAGTTTAGAGGCGTACACACCAGATTCTGCTGCAATCATTGGATCCGATGATGATGAAAAGCCGATTATCTTAACTGGAGACTTTAATGTTAATTTTGCTTCAGAAGATGCAAAGCCACTCATTGAACTCTTGAAACAAACACTGAACTTGACAATGAATACTGATGCTAAACATGGAACAACAAGATAAAGAACCACGATTGATGCAGTTTTCTCACGTTTTCTTGATTGTTTGCAATCGAGGATTTTTATATCCTACTTCAGTTACCACACACCTATTGTGTCTTTCTTGGAAAATGATAAAGCAGAAAATTGAATAAAAATATTATTTTCCTACAATAAATGAAGTTCGAATTTAATTTGATTAAAGTAAAGAAGGGTTTGCTTCTATCGCGTCTTTTCCCTCACCTTTTTTTATTTAATCTTTATTGTAACCTCTGTAAAAGTGTTTGTAACATGAATTTAAAATCACTACATTTATGTTTTGGAATTAAAAATATTCTAACATCTACAGTGAAAAATTAAATTTAACGTCAGTTTTTATTTTTTTTTTCATCATACTTTCACTTTATTTCTAAAATGAACAAGTATTCGTTTATTTTGTTTATTATGTATAAATGCTAGATATCAAACTAATTTCAACAATAAATTCAAAATATCGAAATATTTTATTTGTGATGTACGAAAAAATTGAAGGAAATGTTGTAAGAAATGTGTTTTTATTAAAAAAAAAAAAACATAATCTCACGGGTTTCTTTTAAAAAGTATGCCTGGCATTCCATTATATCTTATCAATATTTATTACATATTTTCATGCTGAACTATTAAGAAAAGCAATGCAAATTAGTTTTAATGAATACACAAAGCCATAAAAAAGCGTCTGTGCTTATGACCACTAGATAGAAGTTATAACTTCAAATTTTGTAATGTTATTTCAGGGATAAGTTCGGCGAATAAAAAACAAACGGATATTAGTATCGTCCTATAAAATTATTTATTCATTGGTCTGTACTCATAAAGTAACATTTTTGTGTGAAATATACAATCATATTTGTGCATTAATTGAATTCTAAGAAGGAAACAACAGATTTATGGTAGTTGAAATAGGTTAAAAATACTTTAGATCCAAAATTTTATTTAAAAATTTATAAAAAAAACTTCGTCGAGCGTTGTTCTGTACTTCCTCGTGCTTTCATTTGCATCATTTGACATGATTATATTGAATTTTGATTTTAAAAAAATCAACTAAAGATTTTAATTTGTCTTTTGAAAAATCTACTTTAAAATTCCCACTTGAAATCATAGGTAATTTGTTCAGAAGACCCGATTCGGATTTGTGAATTTTGGTAGTAATTTAACAATATTCAATTCTGTGCATGAATTAATTTAAGCAAACAGATAGTAAGACAGGTAGTTGATTGAGAAGAGAGGAATCTAGGTCCAAACCTTTGCAAAGGGATTTATCAGAAGATTTATATCACATAATCTTTAGCTTATAGTAGCTCTTTTGTCATTGTATGGCAGTTTTGTACAAATATATCCGGTGCTACTGCAAGGCAAGTCTTCTTAATTATATTTTGTTTTCTTGTATTTAAATTATTTAATGTAACTTTTTCTTAATATCTGTATACTTAATTTTGTTATTTTAAATTTTTCTTTTTAGACTCAAAGTATATTAAAGTATTGTGATTAATAAAAGTATTTGTACATTGCTATTCTGATTCGTTTACACAAAAATAGGTTTTTATTCTTAAATTCACTTCAGTATTGCTAATGATAATTATACTATTTACTTAATTCGATAAAAAATTGTCCTTATTCTAAATTTTGCTTAATTTTAGTGTAGGATTGCTCTTTCTTTCTCTAAGCCTATTTTTTAAAAATATTACATGTTTCATTTTCATGCTTCAAATAGAATTAGAAAGAATCCCGCATTCATTTTTAGGAAGAGGTGGCAGGGGGGAGGGGACCCCACTTAGATCGAAGCTAAGAACTTTACTTTTACGGCGTATTGGTGGGGGAACATACTACCGCGTTTCATGTCGTTTCGGAGAGGTGGGGGAAAAGTCCCTCCCTTTTTTAGGGGTGTGTTGTGAACGACTTTGTACAAGCACATCTTCCGACTAAAGACGAAAAAAGCCGAATGAATGTTACAAACCCTAGCGTGACATCCATTCAAATTCACTCTCCAGCAAAACGTGCAATAAAAGTTATCACTTCAAAAATATATTTAAAATCATCTACTTAATCAACCTAGTTTCTTAAAAAATATTCCGTAAGACAAACAGCTGATATGTTTAAAGGAGGAAAATACTATTGGCGCGATATGCTTAGCTTTGAGATACTTCACGGAAGATAATAGATTCTTGACCTTTCAAAGATTATTTAACATTTTAACTAATTATTTAAGATAAGTTTTCTACATCAATTAATATTATTTATTTCTAAACCTACTTTTTTTTAAAAAAAAAAATACAAGTGGGGCCAAATTCAATCTGTTTTCCTTAAACTTAAGAGAAGAAATTTCTTTTGAATTTCTCCTCAATTTCATTTACCCAGAAAAAGTACAAAACACATTGAAAATAGAAATTAAAAATATAATATAAAATTGAAGTAAAAAAAAAATTTTCCAATTTCATTAACGTATAAAATTATTACCTTCTCTTTTATGAAGGGCAGACAATAATTAAGTAATTGTTACAACAGTTTGAATAAAGATTTTTTATTAAGTACTTATCTATGTAGAACTAATTTTTACACTTTTTAAGTAGAAGCAAATGTATATAAAGCATTCATTAAAATACCAAATAAAACTTACTCTAAAAAAATATATATATTTCTCTAGTTTATCATTAATTCTTTAAGAATTTTAAATATAAAATTAAAGGAATCTTGCACATATAACTTTATATGTTTACTTATTTTTCAAAATACTTTCCTTGTTTAAGACTTTTATCGTACTATTAAATCAAAAATTGCATACATAAAGATTTGCTACCAGAATGACAAACTTGCAGGGTATGTAGGGGGTACAAAGACGTCTCGGAATCATATAGGAATAAAGTTGCGCAAATGCCTTAGTTGCAAGCTATAGTGCAAAGAAGGAGTGATATAAAACTGAAAAAATGTGACACATTTATGGGTCAGAAAATATTTTGTTGAAAGGTTGTACTACAACAATTGTTATAAATTACGATAGAGGTCATCTGATCGGCCTTGCATGGCTAGCAGTCACAAATGACAACTTCCATTAGAATCAGTGTTTACGAAGACTTTAGTTCAGCATCATCTACCGTAAGACTGCAGAGAGGAATCTTCCAGAATTTAAGGAATTCCATTCAACACCGATCGCAGTTCTAACAGATGACTTCTGGTCGCTATTTTGAACACATGTTGTGCTATCATTCAAAAAATGTTTTATGATTCATTAACGTGTTACTGTTTCTGTCCTTTTTCTCTGCTTCCTTACACCAAACCTCGCAACTACTGCATTTGTGACCCTTCATTCCTATGTGATTCCGAGTCGCTTTTGTATCCCTTGCACATCCTACAAATTTGTCGGTCTGGTAGCACAAATCATCCTGTATATTCCTTTAAGACCCACTTCCTCACGATCGTGCTGGTTAGATATTCTTATACGTTTTTGCTTCTGGACTAGTCGTATGTAAGAAAATCACGAATCTAACCATTGAGCGGGTTTTCAGAAAGTGAGAAGTGTTACTTTTTATCAACAGACGGTGGTTGAGGTCCATGTCTTACTTTCAGCTGGCAAATCTAGCTTTGTTTTCAAATACAACGAAAGCACGTCTTCTTTTTATCTGTCATAAAAAGGGAATTATCAATGTATTTCGTATTGCTTAGATACAAATATTTTTGTATTAATATTTAAATAGCTGTAAAATTGAAAAAAATATTAATTATTATTAATGCTACTTGTAGGACTCGAGATTTCGTTACCCGCATGATCGTGCGGGTTAGGCGTTACTTGAGTCACTACAGCTGTAAAGGTAAATACTTACCATACGAATTTGTTTTTCTTTTTCAATGATTTTGATGAAAGCCAAAATAAAAATGAAACATATATTACATAATTAATACCAAATTTTCTTGGGATCGCCATGAATGAGTCCCTTTTTCTTCTTTCTCTCTCTTTTATTTGCACTTAATTTTCTTTTTCATACATTTGTTGAAGAGTATGGCACTTTTATCCAGTCCACAGATATTTGCATCCATATCTCTCTATCCCCCCCAAAAAAACTGGGGCTTTAGGTGGGAGTTAGTATGGTGTGGTTTAAATATATATATATTTTTTTAAATAATAAAATTTTCTGATACATTTTACTATTTTTCATGGAATACTGTGATAACTTTTAACCAAAAAATTTTCAAATGTCTAAAAGGAGAAGAATTCTCACAGAAGAAGAAATTTTGCAATTGATGAATAAATCAGATTGAACTTAGATCAGAAATTAGGGATCTTTCGGATGATGACAATGCTGCGAACAAAACATATGATTCGCGTATACTGGAAGGAGAATCAAGTTCAGATGAGAGCGATAAAGAAAAACAAGGAAATATTTGAAATGAAAAGACAATTTTGGATCATTCTTTACCATAAATGTCTCTTGAACACATTCGTTACATTAATTTAGCGGTTGCAAATTCTTGGTTTCTGTGCAAACAAGATGCAATATCAAATAAAATTCCTCCAAAAATCAAAACGGATCGTTTAAAATTTAAGTTAGAGATAGCTGAAGCTCTATCAGCTTCTCCACCAACTAACAAAAGTATTTTAGCTGATGTTGAAGATAAAAGTGTTGTAATTCCACTCGCAAAAAGATCGAAGAGTTATAATCCATCTGCTACACATGACATAGCTTTTATCCTGACCATTCCAGTATAAAAGGCTTGACATGTATAATGTGTATTTTTGATGTGTTGATGATATTTCAAGGCCTCTGAAGTGCAGATTTGAAAACTATGAAAGCAGTTCAAAAGCATTTTGAGAAAAAAGGAATGGTTATTTATGCATGTCAAATACAAAAAAAAAAGATTTTTACACTAAATAAGTAATGAATTAATAAAAGAGCTAATTATACATCCTAAATTTCCTTATTTGTAACAGTTTTAGTTGAATTAAGATTGTTTCGTTTATCAACTTAGAGTGTAAAAATGTATAACTCGTAAAATTTCATAGGTGACCTCTTTCACAAATAACGCCCAACCCGCACGATTGTGAGGGTACCTTCTACGTTCCAAGGGGGAAGAGGGATTTTTTTTTATTATTTTTCCCAGTGTCATTGGTGTCCATATAGTATTAATACCCAGAAGAATTTAATATTTAAAGATAAAAATAATTCGGGTCTTAAAGGAATATAATAAATAAATATAAGTATTTGATATATATTATAATAAATAAATATAAGTATTTGATATATATTATAATAAATAAGAATTTGATATATAATAAGTATTTGATATAATAAATAAATATAAGTATTTGACGGTTTATTTTACGTCATTATCTGAGTGTTTTTGTGATAGTAGTCCTCAAGGAATATTTTAAGCTTGAAGAACAAATAAAAATCTGACGGGATCAAGTTAGAACTATAAAATATTAGAACTTATTGGTGACATAAATTTAAGAGATTATGAATGTCACAAGCTGCTTGTATCTATACATTATCTACCGCAGTATAACTAAATGAGATAGTAAGCTGATTGCTTTGCGACGATTAACCTCATAAAGGGCCTTTAGGGTTATCTGAAAGCTGGGAACCCCCTATCTATTGCAAATATTTTGGTGTCCAAAATTGATGTCATAAATGTATCATGTCACAAAAAGGATCGAATTGTATTTTTTATACGTAGGACACTGTGATAATATCAGTACAGTATTCTGCACTGATTTCGTTATTCATTTAAGAGATATGTATTATTTTAGCTCCCTAGAGAGGAAACCATTGTTCTTCTTTCTTCCTTGAGTCAGTTGCTTATTCTACTCATCATTTAAAACGTATTCTAAATACATACACGTCGATTGGTCCATACAAATTGAGCGATATAAGATTACTCAGATACAATATCGCCTTCACTTAGTCATTATATAAGCAATATCTATGAAGGGATAAAATAAGGTTCTTTCTGGTTTAACATCATAGTCTTAAAAGTATTGAAATTTATTGTCCTGGTATTCTTCTTTTGATGAAACTTTTTTACCTCTTTGGAAGTAATTGTAATATTTATAAATATACATAGGAACTAAACTTAGGGATTAAATATTTATTCTCAAAGTAATTTTATTTCCTAAAAAGTTTTGTTGAGCTAGAAATTTCCAAGTTTAGTAATAAAAGGCAGAACTGCATTTTATACCTATGTTTTGGTTTCGTAATTTTTAGAATTTCCCCAAGATGAAGTTTGGTTTTCTAGAACCTACTTCTGAAAGTAAACACTAATTCGAAGTACGTGAAGGTTAAAAATGTTGTCTCAGTTTGCGTCCGGAAAAAAAGTTATTTTATCTATAAAAGGGTACACCCCGATAATTGAAATTTTCTGTTTTTTCAAAATTCAGTCCCTTCATCTTCATTCAAATTTCTTTTTTCACCTTTTTTTTTTCATTATATTCTTATGCTAGTCTCTAAAAAACTCCACCAATTCGATTTATAACCTAAGAACTAAAAAGTAGAAGAAATAGAGCAGTAAAATCTTTCAAATATATTTTGCTTTTTCCAATAGAAAGGTAGAGATCCTGGGTTTTCAAGCCTTTTTTCCTGGGGCACTGTACTATCAAATTTATATTTTTGAATTTGTGATACGTTAAGTAAAAAATTGGTCATAATTAATAAAATATTTATAACAAAAACATTTTTCTTTATGGGAAAAGTATTGATATTTCTTTTGTGAGAAGGTATTGATTCATTGTAAGAAATGAATTGATATTTATTTTAAAATTCACCATCAAAACTTATATATTTTCCTTACTCTTAATTATTTTGATTAAAATAATGATTTAAAACTATCAGTAAAAACAATCCATTAAATCATGTTTTATGTATTTTAAATCAGCTCTGTAGAAAGAAAAACATTTTTTTTTTTACTTTTGAAAAAGATAAAATAGGAGTGTTTGCAGAATATATTTAATAATGGTTTGTTCAATGAATTAATCCAAATTTTTTTTAAGAAAAAGTTTTAATTTTTTAATTTTTTTTAAATTTACTAATTTTGTAAAACATTCGTAAAAACTTGACAAAAATTTTCCTTATTTGTAAATTTTCTTTTTCACAAAATATGACACATTTATACTTTTTGTAAACATTGTTTTACTTTACTTTTTATTATTTATAAAGTTAAATTAAAAGTAATAAATGTATTACAACATGAGTAAATTAAAATTATTAACATCATTGAATACAATTATGTGTTCATGTAACAAGATATTTTGAATCTTCAATTTTCTTCTATTCCTCTACATTTCATCGGCAAACAACTTATTCTGATTTCTCTCTCTATCAACCTGAACAAGACGTTCCTCAGCAAAAAGTATTTCTGGCATTTCTTTGATCCTTAAAGAACAAATCGCAATCAATCTTTAGATTTCACATCTTTCTCGGTGACATGTTGTTTGCTATTTCTATACTTTTTTTCTTATGGTAAGGTTGTGGAACGGTCTCACACTAGGAAGATAAACTGGTCCCTTGAATGAATAAGGTATTTTTTTGGAATTCGTTATATTTTCTTTTACAATATAAAGCAGAGGTTCCCAAACTTTTCTGTCCCATAGACCCCTTGCCATTTTTCCGGTTTCGTGTAGACCCCTACTTACCTAACATTAAATTTTTGCAAATTTATCAACTTAAATGTTTTTTGATGGCTGGTATAGCACTACTGACTTTAAAAGTTTTATGTTTGTAACTGTAGTTAAATAGAGTGTTTAAAACTTAAGAAACACATTTGAATTAATTAAATTAAAATTCAATTAATATATGAAATAATTGTTACATAAAAAAACAAATGTTTTTATTGGGTGGGATAAATCTGTTACTTCAATAATAAATTTTCAACATTTAGTGTTAACCCTAAGCCTCCTCTGATAGTAGCATCCAATTTTTTTTTCTTTCTTTTTATTTTGGAGATTGGAAACCGCGCTGAAACTCCTCCTCTCTGGAAAAAGCAATTAAAAATTTTCCTGAGATGTTCCATAATTCGGGATAAATAACAGCTATATATTTTACGGCCAAAATTGCTGTGTGACATTCGTTTCTAAACTTTACTTTAAGATCTTCGTTAGGGACATTAACATCAGTTCCTTTTGTAACCAGACATTTTTTTTAATATGACAACATGAATTTATTACCTACTGTGATATTACCATAGTCAAATCATTCTCAAACCTAGTTTCAAAACCTGAATAAAAGGCAATTAAATGTTGAACATAGGTTAAAACGTAATTTTTCTGGCAGATTGTCTATGACAAATTGAGAAACTTTTAAAATTCGCGAAGTCCAGTTTTATACTTTAGCTTGATTCTGTCGAGAAACAGTGAAATGATGGTACTTTTTTTAATAAAATTTATGCTGTAGCCCTTGTAACTGCAAACTAATACTAGCAAATTTAGTAAACAAAGCTGTAAAATAAGTAAATATGGTTTACACTTTATTAAATATTCTTTTAAAATTAAAGTCACGATCTGGTTTCGGCTATCGTAGATCCTCCTTTACACCTCTTGGACCCCCAAATTATATTTTCGCTGTCGTGGACCCCTTACAGTTCGTCATAAACCCCTGGGGGTCCATATAGACCACTTTGGGAATCACTCTGATATAAAGCGTAGAATTATAATATAAATGGGTTATAATAAGCTGTGACAGAAATATATAAATTGCTTAAATTTTATAAATAATACTTCGCATTACAAGAAAAAGTTATGTGTGAACACAAAAAGCGATTTTTAAGAATGTAGAGAAATTTTAATTATGTAAAGTGGAAAAATAAATTAAACTTGATTTATTTAATTAATTTTGCTTTATATTTACAAATAGTTACCAGCGCTATTTTCAAAAATGGTATTACTTAATAAAATACAAAGAAAATCAATTTAAAAATAGAAATATTGACATATTATTTTAATTAATATTTACTAGGTAGTTTGCTAACCTCTTTTAAACGCAAATGTTTTTTAAACAATTTTTTGAAATAAAACCAAAAGTTGTTCAATTTTTGTGTTTATTCTCTAGTAAGCATTTATTATTTTCCAAGTAATATAAATAATAATTCACAAGTAATATAAATAATAATTCACAATAAAATTTTTTTAATTTCAAGCTAATTACCATTGTAACTTCAAAATTTGTCCCCATCCGGTGTAGTGGTTTGTGACGCTGGCTTTTTTGTTGTAGGGCTTGGGTTCAAAACTCAGAGAACGCACAAATGTCTGTAAATGTACACTATCTTAACGGCATGGGGGCATTCTAAATGTTCATTGAGCCGCAAGTCCTTACTTGAGATTGGTATAAGAGGAAGAAAAGTGAGAAGTGTTTGACCCCTCCAGTGTGTTCTCCCTCAAAAATCGGCGTGTAACAGCAGATTTCGATACAGCTGTTGGCTTTTGCGGATGGAATTGATATCATCGCTCGAATACCCACCGCACTAAGACAGGTTTTCTTATCTTAAAAGAAAAAGCCCTTATGATGGGACTGAAAATTATTGAGAATAAGACCAAGTACATGCCTTGCACTAAATCATGCTTTAACAAGTCTCATTTTAAAATTGGAGAGTACAATTTTTAAGTTGTTGACAGCTTCACTTATTTAGGTTCTGAAATTAACAATAGAAACGATTATACTACTGAAATCTAAAAGAGAATTGCAATGGCTAATAGATGTCTTAATGAAATACGAAAATAAAAGAAATCAAACTGATTCAAAAGAAAAACAAAGGTTCTATTGTATAAAAGTCTATTAAGATCAGTATTAACTTATGCATATGAAACTTGGTCCATGTTTTGAACAGATGAGAACACATGATAAGTATCTACGAAAGGAAAATTTTAAGATTCATTTTTGGAAGAATTCAGGAAAATAGAACATGACAAAGAAGATCAAATTTAGAACTATATCAATCATATAAAGAATCTGACATTGTTAACTTTATCCAATTACAACGAATTAAATGGGCAGGTCACGTTATCAGAATGAACGAAGACCTCCCCACTAAAAAGTCTTCAATTCTCAACCAATTGGCACACGAAAAAAGGGCAGGCTAAATATTAGATAGATTGATGGCCTAGAAAAAGACCTCCTAGTTTTGAGAACCAGGTAGTGGAGAACACTAGCACGAAGAAGGATGGCCTAGAAAAGGCTTTTTGAGAAGGCCAAGGCCCACCCTGGGCTGTCGTGCGACTGAGGAAGGAAGGAAGATATGATTATTTGAAGATGCAGATGTATTTGAACAGATATTTCGGAATTTTTTCATCAAATTTTAGCGAAATACTTGTTAATGAAATAATTATATTCTATTGCACACAGACTCATTAAAAAATGACTTCTTCAGGAATTTTTTGAGATGAATCATAGCTTAGAAAAAAACGAGGTATTCAATGTAAGCCATATCTTTCTTTAAAAATGTTTTTTAAGTATTTTTCTTTTAAGAAAAAAAAAGAATTTTCAGAGTTATTTTTATAAATATCCAACTTTGTTTGATACATAGCATGTTACAATGTATTCAATTGTACATTGAACTATTTCTTAGTATGACAGGAGTCAAAGGAAGAGTTTTTAACAAGATATAACTTTTTTTAGTTACAAAAAGTTATTCTATTCTTTAGAGTCAAATAGTTTTTCTCATATTTAATATTTATATTTTTAGAAAATGTGTAATGTTTTCAATATTAAAAAAAATTTATAGCAAATTCATTATTTTAGTTTAAAATCCATATAAAAACTCATAAAACCAAGGTAAAAAATGCTCTATCTATTTTAAATTCTCTTTTATACTAAAATAATTTCTCGGTTTGAGTATTATTGTAAATTTTAGCCATCGAAACTATTTTTAAACAAAAATTTAATGAAAATATTAATATACTCCGATGAAACTATATAAATGAAACAAACCGTTTGCGAAAATCTTGCTATTGTTGGTTAGAAATCCCTGATTATGAAGAAATTTAATGCTACTAATTTGAAAAGTAGATGTAATTTTTAAAAAATTTTACATAATTAAAAATATGTTCAAATTTTATGTTACTTAGATGTAATATTCTGTTTCAGTTGAATTTATAAATGAAATGATAAGAAAAAGGAGTCCAAAATGATAACGTACTGTGTTTCTTAACGAAAACACTGAGTCCAATGCATGGTCTTATATGATTAAAATAAGGAAATAAAGCTGCCATGCGCTATCATTACCCTCTAGTCATTTCGTAGAAAACAATATTTGTTTCAAATGTCAATAGTGCTTTAAGAAATTTTCAAAATATTTTATTCAGTTTTAATTATTTATTTCCCAAGAAATTCTTTAAATATAAAAGTGGAGAAGAAAGAATCTGCTTTCCTTGGAATTTTGTGACAGGAAAAATAAGTTCTCTTGGATTTTCTTCCAATCTCAACGAGCCAGAAAAAAAAAGTTGTTGAAGAAAGTAAGAAAAAAGAACGTAGAAGGGAAAAAAAATATTTATCTTTCTAGTTTTCATCCGCTCCAACTCAGCTTGAATGTAAAATGAAAACTCCCTCTTTTATGAAGGTATAAGCAAAATATTACCCACTTCAGTAATAGATTTTTTCCACCCTATCCAGTGAAACTTTTTTATTGCACTTTTTGGAAAACCTAAATAATCTTCCAGACGAAGTATAAATTCCTAAATAAAGACTACATTTCAATTTTCAATTGTATTGAATTACATTGTTTTAAATTTTTATTTAAAATATTGATGATTAAATTTAAAATTAAACATTAATTCGTTTCTTATTTAAAAATTTATAATAAGCCTTTTCAAGATCACTTAAAATTATAAAATAAAAAAAAATATCTTGAAAATAATTATGTCTGTGCTATCCCAAAAACTATTAAGCAAGAATTTGAATTATAGTTTTCAGAAAACTGAAAGACAATTGAATATTTTTATTTTAAAAAAAGAATCTAGCGATTGATGTTAATTTGATGCATTTAATTGCTATTTTAAAGAATAAATACCATGTAAGAACTCTTCAAATTCAATTATGAAATAAGAACTCTTTTTTCTACTAATTAAAATAAAACGTTAATCATTCATTTGCAAGCCAAAAGATAATGAACAAATCTCAAAATTTTCAAAGATTTCTATTTCTTTCATAATTGACGAATAATTATAATTTTCCTCCTGAATGAAACCAAAAGATAATATTTCATCTAAACAATATAAGAAAAAACTCTTAGGTAGATACGCATTAATGGGTTTATTTCAAATTGATGAATACATGCATAATATTTATCCTTAGAAGTAGTTAGTAATTATTAGAGAGCATGCAAATTGAATCTGCTTACAACAATGAACATAATTGCGTGTCGAAACTCTACTATTCAGGATTCGGAAACTTTTAATTGTTGGCACTTAAACCTCTCTCAAAAAAAAAAATTGAATAATTAAAAGCAACACTGTAGATTTTAGAAAATGTTTCGAAAAATAAATTAAACATTAGCCCAAATAAAATAAAAGTGCTTTTTTGTGTCTAATTTCTTCAAGACGTTGTATTCAAATATTAATATAAGTATATTCCTTAATCTAATTTAGACTGCCTTTATGCACAAATATTTTGCCCAATTAAAATGAATAAAGCGGTACAATTATTCAGTATCAGGAAAATTTACAGCTGTATCTAAATGTTAAAGTTTAAATTTTTTCCCCGACTCTTAATAAGAATATTTATATGAAATTGGAAGAGAAATTTATTCAGATCACATATTTAACTTGTTTTACCCCAATGAAGGTGTATCTAAAGAGATTCAGGAAACTGCTAGGCATGCTACTAAATAGTCATTAATACACACGTGAGGTTTACTTAACGTATAGAATTTGGAAATTATGTAACTTGTGAATAAAAAAAAAAAAATATTTTATATATTGTAATAATATTCCATATTGTAGAAAGAATTGTAATTTTAAAATATGTATTATTTGTTTACTTTTAAAAATAAATTGACTTTAAAAACAAAATATTGTTAAAAAGGAAAAAATAAATTTTTGACTTCACTAACATATTTAAGGGGATGGTGGACCTTCACAATGTCAGATTTCGGTCAAAATTGTGATTTTGATTTTTTATACAAATACTATATCTTATATTTCCTAGAATAATGTCAGAGACTTTTGTCATTTAGATTAATAATTACTGATTTTTTTTTGTTTTTGTTTTAACTAAATAAATGTTTAAAAGGCACTTTTCTTAGCTCTCAAATTTTTCCCCTTTTCTTTTGTTCTAAAAACCCTTTTTTTGCGTTTTAAATTACGTCATACTCTTTGAAATGTTCACAATTTAAAAAAAGGGAAAATTTCCCAAAATTTTGCTTTGTTTTCTAAGAAATTTAACGAATCATATTTTGTGCTGGTTTGAATACCTTTAATGTGTGATAATTGGCGAAATATTTCATATAGTATAGAACATTTATTTTTTTTTTCATCAAACTTTATCCTGAATTTAAAATTCATGCACAGATATATTTTGTTGTATAGTTCATAAATATATAAAATAAAAATTATGTACATATCTTAAAAACTTATGCTTAAGGAGCACTGTTAAAAATATTTTTTTAAAATTTATTTTTTTAAAAAAAAAATCAGTTGATAACAGTTTTTTTTTTGAAAAATACATTTAAATTGTGAAATATAACAATCATTTACTGTATTGATTCCATTTTCAGCTAATTAAGCTTATAATTTAAGAAATTAGTTTTAATGGTCCACTCTGTCACCTTAATAAATATAGATGTACAAAAGAGAGATGAACCAGAAAAAATCTGAGCAGGTACTCATTAATATAGTTCTAAGCTCGAGTGCAGCATTAACACCTTCGACATTAACACTTCGAAATAAAATAGATCTCATATATAGAAATTTCTCTTAAGGTAAGAGTCACATCAGTGGATAGAATGGTGACTTACTAATCTCTGCTTCGTTGATGATATTCTCTGCAACAATAAAAATGGGCTTTGGTGTGTGCAATAAAGAGCAAAACGTTTACACATCAAATGTTCTTGCTAACAGAACTCTCTCTTTGAAAATTGGGCAAATGTAGCCCCATAATATTCATGAGACATTTGAGAAATTGTTGCATTCCTGTTACTCCTAGTTATGATGGACTAATATTCCCCTTCATTAGTTACCACGGCTTTTGTATGTCTTCGCTGAGGCTCTTGTTATACTGATTTGGTCTCCTTAAGGTATTGACTACGTGCGGAACAGGATTTTAAAAAAACGCATAAATGGATAATTTTCATGATATTTAGTTTCACTTAGATTAGAATTCATGTATAAAACGGTTTTAAGGACTTTATGACAAAAAAAATTATTTAAATACAATATTTTGCAAAACATTAACTTAGAATAATCTTTTTGCAAAACGTTCTTTTATAAAAAAATGCCTCTATAAAAATAATAATTTGTGTGTGTGTGCTTGTGTAAAGTAAAGACTTCCCAGAGTCTAAATGGGGTTTTTGAAAAAATCCTTTTTTTTTCAGAGTTACTACCAATTGAAATAATTATCAGGTTTATTTTTTTTTTCCCCTTTTTATAAAAATAGGGATAAACCACTCTAAGTTGATATTTAAAAAATTTATTCGGTCTCGTACAGAGGTCTGAGTTATATACATGCAAAATATTTAAAATTGAAGTATTTTCATAAAAGGAGAATGTTTTAAAATTATCCTTTTATGTTTTTTTTTCAAAAATATTGTATTAAATAATTTTTTTTTTTAATTTTCTAAAAAAATTTTTTTATATAGTTTTCTAATCTAAGTGACACTAAGTATCTAAATATTATTTTGCAAAATTTTGGTTCCGCGTGTGGATATTTTAAATTTAGAACTCCCCAACTATTGGTAGTCCGTGGATAACTGGTGTCTTTAAAAAGATTTTGGTGGTTCGCAGAGAAATTGGGGTATTATTTAATTTTTTTTGAAAATTCAGTTTCAAAAATTTAGGATAACAAAAAGTTGGGTTTCATAACTTTTTTAACTCTTTCGTGAAGGATTTGACATTTATGCACCAGTCCCAAACCCAATTATTGGACGGCAGGCCATTGAATGCACTTTTCCGTAATGACATTCAATCCTATGTTACCAATACAAAAAGGGGTTCATTAGTGCATCCCCCTGAGGCCGATGACATTTTAGGAGGATTCATGTGTGACACCCCCGTCTCTACAATGTTTTCTGTTGATCCTGTAAATCATCGAGAAAAGGTTAATTGTTGCTACACTTTTAACAAAACTCCTTCTGAGTTGAGCAACTTTTTAGCTATTTTTCAATTCCTACTATTAGGTCACACTCTCTGTATGTATATATTTATTCGTTTATTTATTTATTTATCTTGGTGGAAATTTCAATTGTTAATAAAATACATTTTAAAGCACTCAATTGAGCTGAAATTTTATATACATGATTATTTTGGATGACAATACAATAATTTAATTATAATTAATAAAAATTAATTGATTAAAACTAATTATTTAAACAACGACAAATACAGCCACATTGGCATCATTTTTGTCGACTTGTGTCAAAACGTGTGTGTGAAAAGGCTTTTTTCTCACGTGTTAAAGCATTCATTTAAACTGAAATTTTATAAACACGATTGTTTTGGTTGACAATACGATGCTTTAATGATACTTAATAAAAATTAATTACCACTTAATGCTATGATTCTGTCATATGATACATATTTATATTAATTGTAACTATTTAATAAAAAGTAGCTAAAATAAAATTTTGCTTTGTTGATCTAAGTAGGAATTGACTTATTATTTTTTTTTATATATTACTTGTGTTATACGGGTATATTTAATGACATTTGATAGCGAGAAATTACTGCACAGCACTTTAGCATGTTAATATTTCTTTGCATTTCTGGCCTTTGCTGCTTTTGTTGAAGTTCCTTTTCAGTCATATGGACATGTAAATAGAGACATAAATAAAGAATATTATAGTTATAGTGATCTGTGTCATGTAGAGAGAGAGAGAGAGAGAGAAAGCAATTATATTAGAAATCCTCTAAATATTTGTCTGTACGTTTAGTCTTCCATGATGCTCTAAGGCTGGATGCATTAAGTTTTATCCAAATATTGCACACAACGCTGGGTGTTTTCAGTATCCAGCCATCTACTCTTGAGACTGTAAGTCTAATCATGATTCCTCTTCTAATTCCATTTTTAAAAAGGAATGGTGATTACTCGTTTAATTTTTCCCCATTTAATTTCGCTGAATGTATCAAAAACCAATCATAAAAATTTAACGAGTCGGTTAAATAAACAAGATACAGAAACTGGAGTATGAGTGCACTAAATATTATCCTTTGAATACACAAATTCCCTTAATTCTCTGCCCCAATGTAATAAATACATTGATATTGAAGTATTTTTTTCTCTAAATAAAAGAAGACTTTCATGAAAATTTGAATTTATATATGCAAAATGTTCCCTATATGTGTGGATACACTGATGGAAAACAAATCCTACCACCAAGAAGTTGTTCTAGACAACAGCAATTTGATAGGCGTGTAAAAATTACTTAGATTTAAATTCAGTGTTAGATGCATAAGTGTGGTGCCAGTAGTTCTACTTTTGAGCATGCGAGTACGTGCATTTTCAAAATGCGCTGTAAAGTTCATAAGCATTATTTATTGTTGAGATTTGACGTAATGAGCTGATTTGAGTCAAAAATATCAATAAGAAGACTAAAAAAGTGATAACAGAATCTCACTGAGTTTGAAGGAGGTAATATAACCGGATTAAGAAAAAAAGGAGGATTTCCTATCCACCATATTGTAGAAAGACTTTGTGGGAATGTATCCATTGTTATAATTTGTAGACAGCAATAGTCTCGGGAATGCACTAAATCAAGAAATCTGTCTACTAACTACGAACGGGTCATCATTGACAGTGAAAATCATCATATTCCTCATACGGCTGTGGAGTATCGTAATGTACCATGCTACATAAATTATAGCTTTTGTCTGCCCCAGAGTGATACAGTAAACTAGCGCTTCTCAAACTGTGGGCCGTGCCCCCTAGGGTGGCGTGATAATCCTAGGAGGAGGGCACGAGCCTATTGAAAAGTCGAAAAAACAAAAGATTATTTTAAAAAATTATTAATTTATTGAAAGTAAACAAAGTACATTCTGACACAATAAAAAATAAACAAACAACATTTGCTCTGATGTAATACACTTATAAATGTATAAGTACTACACAGTTCATTTTATAGTTAATTTAACAATACTAAGTTAAGTAAAAAAAAACCGGGACCCCCAGAATTTTTTAAACTTAAAATTATATGCAACATTAACGTTTGACAAGACCGGCCAAAACCTTCCCCGGAAAAAAGTTTTCCCTTTCACCAACCACCTTTTTTACACATAAAAAAAGTATGGGAATATTGGGGGGGGGAAAAGGGGAATAAAAAAAAATTGTTTTTTTGAAAGACAAAATATACGCCCCTTAAAAAATTTAACATTTCCCCCAAAGGGGATTTTTCCTTACCCGGAAGCAATATGTTAAATTTTAAAAGCGTTTTTGAAAGGGTTCGTTTTTCCAATTCAATACGGTTTTGTAGGGGGGGGGGTTTTGGGGATAAAAAATTATTTTTTAAAATTTTGAGCCAAAAAGGATTAAAAATTTTGGAGAAGAACACTGATAAAAAGATTTTATAAAATTAAATATATTAAAAACCCCTTTTAACCCATTTCCCCAGATTAGTAAGTAAGCAAGAAAAGGGGCGGTAAATATTTCTGGGGGGAAAAATTGAGTCTTTCGGTAAAATTTTTTAATAAACACCCCTAAAATATTCCCAAAAAAATATCAAAAAATTATTTATTTTTTAAAATAAAAGACAAATTTTTTAAAATTTTAAACCCGTTTTTTTAAAATTTTTTAAATAAATTTTTAAAAGCTAAAATTTCCCCAAAATAAAAACATAATATGGTTATCACATATCAACCCTTTAAATAGCAAATGTCAAATGATTTTTTAGAGCAATAAACAATCTAAAATTGTTTTTTATTAATTTTAAATTTCCTTAAAATTTTAAAATTAAAAACATAAAAAATATTATGTAAAAAACCCCAATTTTATTTTTTCTATATATTCCTGTGACAAAATTTGGGGAAAAAAGTTTTATTAGTTGAAAAAAAAAATATTACAGGACTTAAATTTTAAATTTGTTTTTTATTAACTTTTTTTTTAAAACAAAAAACAGCCCTTTTTGGGATGGATTTGTAATTTTGGAGTCCCAAAATTTTGGGGGCTCATCGACCCTTTGGCAGGTGTTGCTTTTACTTAGCCGTTTCCCTCAATGGCATAAGGACCTTTAAATCAATGGGAAATAAAATAAGTTAGTTGAGGCCATGATATTTTAAAAAAGGGAAAATCAGTAGGTAATATAAAAATTGGTAAATTTGAAAAAAATATTTTGGGATAATGAAATCAGATTAAAATGATATAATAAAACTAAAATTTTATCTTACCGAACATCTCAAGAATGTAAAAATTTAAAAAGGGAATTAATTTGAATACCCTTTGAAAAGGGAATTCAACCGGAATCGAGATTCTGCCGATCAATAAATTTTTTTGCCCTTTTCCCCCTTCGGAAAAATTATTCTAAAAATATTGTTTTAGCCCCAAATTAGTTTCCCTTTGTCTTTTTTATAAAAGGGGCTATTTTGGGAAAAAGTATTTTCCAAAAAACCCAATCTAAAAAAAATAATTGACCCATTGAAAGGTTATTAAAAAAAGGCCCCCCAGATTTAATTTTTTTTTTGGGACTGAAAAATTTTTCAAATCCTGACACAATTGGTTTCGTTTTAATGAAACAAAGAGGGTTAATAAAAAAGCGCAATTATGATGTTTTAAAAATTACGTGAAAAAATATTGAAATTTTTCCCATTTTGAAAATGAATCAAATATTTCATCGGGTTCCCCTTAAAAATTTGATTAAATATTTTTTTTAAAAATTTCATTTATAAGAAAGGAATTATTATTTCGCAGTGAAACATTTAAAGGAATTTTCGGGAATTTAAAAAAGGGGTTTTTAAAGATATTTTGAAACAAATTTTTGAGATACTTATTTTTATACTTTCCCGACGTCGCACCTTTAATAAAAATTTAAAAAATTTTTTTAAAACAACGAAAAAAATCCCCGGTTTTTTTTGAACCAAATATAGATGATGCAGTTTAAAAAATGGGTTCATAAAATTCAGTTGGGGAATGGGACGATTTACGCAAAAATTTTTAAATTTTAGGGGGTTTTCAAAAAAGTTTTTGGTTCTTCCTTTTGGGGTGTATTTATTTAAAAAAGATTTTTGCTCAATTTCAAAAAACCATTTTTTTTTTGAGGAAAAAAAAATTTTTGAAGTGATTTTAAAAAGCTACCCCCCTACAAAAAAATTTTCGTACACACATGAAATTCGGGTTTTTCAAGAGTCCCAAAGTATAACAAAAGTTGGTATGGGTTTTGCGATAATAAGATTGGTATTCGAACAATACCTTTTCTTTTTTTTGGGATACATTCTGAGTTCAATTATTTTTTGGGAAAAAAAGTATTTTGATTCAAAATAACCAACCCAAATTTTTTACATATTTTTAGCAATAGGTTGGGTTTAAAAAACATTTAAGGGAAATAAAAAAAAAGCCTTAAATTTTTAAATGAAGACAAACTAGTTTAAATTTTTCGTTTCTGGAGGTGAAGTTTAAATTTTTTTATTTGCCATAGGATGTGAATAAAAAAGAATGTAAAAAAATATCATAATTTCCGGTTTCTTTAAATTTAAAAGCTTTCAAATTTTTTTAAAGGGTTTTAAAAAAGAGAGAAAAGTATATAAAAGAAAATTTTGACTAAAAAATTAGATTTGATTTTTGACCGTTTTTTTTCAATTGAATCGTACCGTGTCTTCCTTAAAATAATTATCTGAGTGAAATTCCCTTTCCCTTTCCCTTTCCCCAGGAGCCCCGAAAGTTTAGGGGGTGGGCTTCGGCCTTCCAAAAGTTTTCCCCGCCAGTGGTGTCCAATTTTAGTTTCAAAAATAGAAGATATTTTTTTTAGGCCATCAATTCATCTAAGATTTGGCCTTTTTTTCCCCTTTTTTTCGTTGCCCATTGGTTGACCCTTAAAACCTTTTAAGGGGGTGGTTTTTGTTCACCCGACAACGTGACCCGCCCATTTAATTCGTTTGGGTTTTTGATGGTTAACAATGTCGATTTTTTTTATATGATTGATAGGGGCCCCAAAAAAATTTATCTTCTTTTCCCAAAATTCGATTTTTCCTGAATTCCTCCAGAAATAAAAAAATTTTTAAATTTTTTCTTTTTCAGTATATACTTATCATAAATTTTATTTGTTCCGAGGGGAAATTCCAAAATCCCACAAACATAAAATTAATACTGAACATAAAATGCTTTTATACTATAGTAACTTTGTTTTTCTTTTGATTGAATTCGATTTCATATTTTTTCCATGTGTGTGGGGGGGGAGAAAAATATTTGTAAACATATATTTCATTTAACTTATTTTGGGTTGAATAAACTGATATTTTATGAAAACGAACTCTACTTAAATGAATTTTCCTTTCCAATTCTTTGAGAAGAATGTAACTTATATAATAATGTGGATATTGGATTCACAAAATTTAAAATTCGCAGTAAATAATTTAAAAAAAATAGAAAAAAAATTTTGCTGCCCTTTTTGGGTTAAAAAGGATTTGTTGTTGAATTATTTGTTTAATAGGGAGTTGGGCCATGAAGTTAAATTTTTTAAAAAAAATTAAACACTTTTTTTTGGGTTTTATTAGTAGGAAAAACCCGTTAAGAGAATTTTTTTTCTTTATATAAAGGGATGTAAACCCCATATGCTTAACATTTATTTAAAATTTTCCCCTTTTATTTACGAAAAGTTTAATACTGATATATTTCAGATGGGTGAAAAAATTTAAAACGCCCCCCCAAAAAAGGCCCCATTTCCCAAAAGAACCCGTCCATTTTCTTTCCGCCGGCCGCGGGCCTTTCCGTTTGCCCAAAAGCCCAAGGGTTACCGTCCAGTTTTTGGAAAAACTAAACCGGCCCTTGAAAGGGATTGTTGGAATGAGGGGCTTTGCTCGGTGACGGAAACAACCAATTTTTTGGGGGTAAGAAAATACCGTATCTGCCGTTGGGGCATACAAGAAGTGGGGGAAAGGCGTCTGGCAAGCACAACAGTGGACGGAAAAGAAAAACTTTCCGAGAGGGGTAAAAGAGTCTTAACCCGCATAGTGGCCCGAAAGGGGCAAGCAATCGCTATCCCAAATAATGGCCCGGAGGTGAATAGTCATCTTCGTAACTCTATTTCAGCAAGAACCGTCCAAAGGGGAAAGCATGCTTCGAACTTGTTTGGGAAAAGTTGAATTGTGCCTTTTTGGGACGCACGTCATGCTTTAAGCGGCCAGTGGTGAAGAACACACAGACAGTGGGCCCCACAACAGTGGCAAAAAAGTCATCTGGTCGGATGAATCAAGTTTTCCTATTCCAGACCACCGGACGAGTTTATGGGAGAACACCCAAAAAAGCATTTGCTCCTGAATGCATCATGCCGACTGGAAACATGGAGGGGGGTCCCTTATGGTAAGGGGGGGGATTCTTGGGTGGTCTTGGGCCCCCGTTACTCAGGCAAGGCCCCAAACGCCCACTTGTTATCCGGGGGTCAGGGGGCATCCCTTTGTCCCGACTTTATTTCCCCGGGGAATGCCCATTTTACCCAAAACGACAACCCTCCTATCAGAGCTGCGTGGGAATGGTTTTCAGGCATGGGGGGGCGTGGGTCTCTTTTGCCCCCTCAGTCACCCGATTTAATATTATTGAATATTTGTGGGGATATTTTTATAAAACCGTGCTCGATTCCCCACCATCTACGATTTGGAAGGCCGCTCTGAAGAATGGCTTCATATTCCAAAAAGTTGTTCATGACCCTATGCGTCCATTCCACGTCGCATAAATCTGTAATTCAGTAAAAGGGGCCCCAACTCCCTATTAATAAAGCATTTCTCCTTTTTCACAGGTGTTCGTATTATTTTTGCAAACATGTTATACCATGGGAAAACTTATTAATTATAAGATTAAAATTTTCAAGTCGAAAACTTAAAAAGTCTTTAAAGAAAAAAAAAGAATTTGGGGAGGTTTCTTTTATTTATTTATTTATTTATTTTTGGTTTTGAAATATGTTTTTGAGATATTTTTAATTAGAATGCTATATTTTTAATACATCAAAGTGTTATACATGTTCCATCAGACTGTGATTTTTCAAACACACAACTTCTTATAAACAACTTTTAATAAAAGGGGTGATTTCAATTTTTTTAAATTGAAAAATTATATACTTTTATATTTTTTTTAAAATTTTAATTTGAATGATATAATATATTTTTTACATCACAGTCTGAATATGTTCTTTTTATTATTTTTAAATTCTTTTTAATTAGTTCGTAAAGGAAACCTTTTTAGAAAGAAAAATTTGTTTTTTTATATAAAATGATTAGGTTGATGAATGAGGCATGAATCCTTATTCAAAAAATGCTTTTTTTTTCTAAAAAAATTTTTGATTTTCATAAAAAATTGAACATTTCAAAAAAAATACAATGCTTTTTTCTTTTTAATCTTAATTTACTACACCGTAAAAAAGACTGAAACCAGCAGCCTTCTTAAAACAGAAAAATATATTTTAATGAAGGAAAAAAACCTTTTTTTTTCCAATTTTAAAGTCTATAAAAAAAAATAAAGTTTATTTTTTAAAACCCATTAAAAAGTATAAAAATGATAAATATAAATGATAATGATCTCATTCAAAAAGGGTAGAATAAGTCATTAAAAAAAACAAAAAACCCAGTTTTTTTTACATGTATTCAAACAGAAAAAAAAACTCCCCGTAAAAATATTTATATTCCCAAACATATTTCCAAAACTCGAAATATCTATATTTTAATAGAAAAAACTCAAAAACTTTATGTTGTGTTCTATATATATATATATATATATATATATATATAAATCTATTGTGAATATCAGAAACGAGACAATTCTTCTTATTTATACCAATTATGTTAAGAAAATTTTAATCAACAATTCAATCTTTTTTTTAAAAATCATAACTTTTTCTCTGAAACCAAATCACATTAGAGAGACGCAAATACTTAGCAGTATGTGTGAGTTTGTGTCCTTTTCTTTCATTTTAATTAACTTCTGTGGGTATTCTGTATTTTTTCAGTCTATTATATTGATTAAATCCTTCGATTCTGCTTAATTTTAAAAGATGAGCCAATATGCCATCTGCTAAATGATGAAATAAATTCATAAAATGGAATCCCAAAATTTTGGGTTTCCTTTTTTACTGGGAAAAAACAGGATAAAAGAAATAAAAAAGGGGGTAAGGATTGAACATAAAAATAAAAAATAATTTAATAATAAAAAAATTAATTTTCGAAATTTACAAACTGGCGGAAACAACATATTTAAAAAGGTTTGCTTTTACATTGAGTTGAATATAGAAATGTACATGCAACATCAGTATGCAACAGTTATTGTTCGTCTGGGGATATTTCTATACCAGTAATTACATTTTTTTAATTTTTTGTATATATTTGAAAACCCTTTTAGCAAAATACCCAATACAGCTTGAATGACTTGAGGAAGTCCTATCATTGCCTAGTATTTAATTAAAGATTTAATGTGAAGGAGGATTTTTATTTTTCTATAAGAAAAACATACTTTTATGCGGGAAATAATGTGAATTAATATTAAAAAAGCTTTTCTCAAAGTTACTGAAAGCAACATCTTTGAGATCAATGATGGGAGTGGGGGCTGACTTGGCCAATTTGGCTGCAGCAAAGAAATTTGAAGCTTGAAGTGAGAAGTTCAGTGAGCGAGAGAAAACAATATGATTGACCGATAGAAGACATTGGTTATCTGAGTATAAGTCAGCGTTTCTCAAACTGTGGGGTGCGTCCCCTTGGGTGGCATGATAACTGTACGAGAGGGGCCCGAGCATATTGAAAAGTCGAAAACAAAAGAATTAAAATAATTGCTAATTTACTGAAAGAAGAAAACATTCTGACATAATAAAAAATAAAATGCACATTTTTATACTGATATATTACATGTATAAATGTACAATGCTACACAATGTATTTGATCATTAATTTAACAATATTAATATAAGAACAAGCTTTAATAATTACCAGTGACCACATGGGATTGTCATCTATAACAAATTATGTACAAAAGTTAACACGTATCTTGATAATTTGTATGGTTTGTAATTAATCCCTTAACTGCCAATTAGAAGGTTTTCGATTCGCTTTCCAATGCCAACCAGTTTCCACGTAGGCGTTCGTATGTGATGTATTGGGGCTAAAGAAGTAAATTACCTTAAAAAGTAAGGCCTTCACAAACATTGTCCAAGTCATTTTATTGTATTCCAAAGCCTTCGATATAATTTTATGGATAGCATTGCACAGAAAAGATCGCACTTCGGAAATACATATATATATGTCCGGGGTAATTAACGGCTTAACTAAGCGAGACGTTTATATACGCTAGTGGAACTTAAGAGGTTAAAGCATTCGTAATTTTGCATAAATATAGTATTATTGAATTCAATACTTTTTATTGTATGAGGGAGGGGCGATGAAAATTATGATTAAATATTGATCGCAAATATTGAAACTCTGAGAAGCACTGCGTAAACTATAACGAATCAGTTTTCAAGGAATATTCCAGAGATGCCCTTAAAAAATGATTTCGACCAGTAATGTCACGCCAGAACTCATTGACGGCGAATCAGCGATGTGTTGTGTTCCTCGATGAAAACTGTTTCGCTTGATGCCAGTAGGGCCGCATATTTATTAAAAGGGCCATTAGATTAGCACCTGCAATTTTCTGGAGCAGAGACCGGGTTTCTGACCTGAATTTAGTGGGAATCACTTTCTATGATAACAAAATAACACTTGTGGTTATTCCACGCTCCCTGACTGCGAAGTTGAACGTCAGTCTGGTGATTCAAACTGTAGCACTCCCCTTTATTAAAATTTTTCAAGAGGAGGGATTCACCCTCATATCGCTATTGTAACAGCATTCTTTATAAAGTGTCGACGAGTTGCTTGGCCTACTAGAACGCAAAATATTTCTCCAGCCAAATATGATTGGTATATCATTGGATGGACACTCCAGCGTCATTCAGAACCAGAATTAAACGCCCTTTTATCGATCAACCATGTGCAGAAGACATGTAATTCCACCGCACAAACTGATGTGGTTCATGTGTGATGCATAGCATGCACGTTTGTAAGCTTGCATTCGAAATTCTGATGGTTACACCAAAATTTGGTACCACTTACATTAACCTGTAATCTTGAAACATTAATCAATGAAATACGTTACTAGATAAATGTATTATTGAAGTTTCTTCAGTCTACAATAATTATTTCTGTTGTTGGGATTTTTTTTTTTCATGAGTGTATTGGAAAAATGAATTTTATAAAATCAATTCGAATTCTTAAGTCATTTACATAAATAATTTATTTTCCATGTGAATATTTTATTCCAAATATTTTTTCGAAGTTGCAGTTAATCAGGACCTTTGAAGCAAAATGCCACAATGTTAGTTTTAATACACATCTAATGTCTGGTGTATATCATTTTCACCATTTGCAATTTATTCCATTTTGAGAAGGAAAAAATCGCACAAAGTGTCTGAAAAATAACTGACACATTAAAAAAAATTAGTCTGGAATCTAAATGGAAATATACTCAAAGGACACAAAGGAAATTGAAATTATGAAAATGACTCTTTTGTGTATTCATGGAAAAAGAAATCTTTCAAAATAAATCTGCTCATTCTAATAATTTTTGGTATTTATCTCGAATTTACTTCAAATAAACTCTGTAATTTATTCATAGAAATTATTTATTAAATTATAAGTAGAAGGATATTGGAATAAGAAACTTCTTCAAGTGAATTTGAATTATGAACCATTTTTCAATTGGTTTTGCTGTCCATCTAAATAATTATTTGATGCGTTAATGCAATTTTTCCCCCCGAAGAATAGAGAACATTTGGGAAATAGAAAGTTTTAAATTTAGTTCAGGCCCGTGTACCTATAAATCTTGAAAATTGAACTTAAGAAAATATGAGCTTTCATAGAAAAATAAAATAAAACAAAAAAAAAGTTTAAATCACACTTTTAACTATCCGTATTTTGAAATAGGAAAAATACAGGTACAACACCGTCAATAAATTCAAATATTTTTTGCTCTAAATGAAATCCTGAACAACAAAATGTCATCAGAGGTTCCCAACAAGAATAAATAAAGCTAAAATAAGTTATGTAAATTGTGTTTTAACTATCCGTATTTTTGAAATAGAAAAATACAGGTACAACACCGTCAATACCCAAATATTTTTGCTCTAAATGAAATCCTGAACAAAATAAATGTCAGAGGTTCCCAACAAGAATAAAGCTAAAATAAGCTATGTACCAGTTTTAACTATCCGTATTTTGAAATAGGAAAATACAGTTTCAAAACCGTCAATAAATTCAAATATTTTTGCTCTAAATGAAATCCTGAACAACAAAATGTCAGAGGTTCCCAACAAGAATAAAGCTAAAATAAGCTATGTACCAAAGTTTTTAATCCATCTGTATTTTTGAAATAGAAAAATACAGGTACAACACCGTCAATAAATTCAAAAATTTTTGCTCTAAATGAAATCCTGAACAACATAATGTCAGAGGTTCCCATTAAGAATAAAGCTAAAAATATGCTATGTACCAGTTTTATCTATCCGTATTTTGAAATAGGAAAATACATGTACAAAATCGTCAATACTTCAAATATTTTGTTCTAAATGAAATCCCGGAACATAATGTCAGAGGTTCCCCAACAAGAATAAAGCTAAAAAATAGCGTTATGTACTAGTTTTAACTATCCATATTTTGAAGTAGGAAAATAAAGGTTCCAACCGACAATAAATTCATATATTTTTGCTCTAAAAGAAATCTTGAACAACATAATGTCAGAGGTTGCCATCGAAGAATAAAAGCTAAAACGATGCTACGTACCAGTTTTAACTATCCTTATTTTGAAATAGGAAAAATACAGGTGCAAAACCGTCAATAATTTCATATATTTTGCTCTAAAAGAAATCTTGAACAACACATCTCAGAGGTTGCCAACAAGAATAAATCTAAAACGATGTTACAAAAAATTGAAGTTTTAACTATCCGTATTTTTGAATTAGGAAAATACAGGTGCAAACCGTCAATAATTTCATATATTTTGCTCTAAATGAAATCTTGAACAACATAATGTCATGAGGTTGCCAACAAGAATAAAGTTAAAAACGATGCTGGCTGTACCCTCAAGTTTTAACTATCCGTATTTTGAATTAGGAAAATACAGGTGCAAAAACCGTCAATAATTTCATATATTTTGCTCTAAAATGAAATCTTGAACAACATAATGTCAGAGGTTGCCAACAAGAATAAAAGCTAAAAATATGCTATGTATCAAGTTTTTAACTATCCGTGATTTAAATTAGGAAAAATAATATAGGTACAAAACAGTCAATCAATTCAAATATTTTTTGCCTCTAAATGAAATCTTGAACAACATAATGTCAGAGGTTGCCGTAACAAGAATAAAGCTAGAAATATATGTACCAAGTTTTAACTATTCGTATTTTCAAATAGGAAAACACAGGTACAAAAATGTCAATATATTCAAATATTTAGCTCTAAAATGAAATCCTGAACAAAAATAATGTCACAAAAGTTCCCCAACAAGAATAAAAGCTAAAAAATGCTATAAAATTGTGTTTTAAATGTCCGTATTTTGAAATAGAAAAATACATCTACAAAACCATCAATAAATGCAATTATTTTTGCTCTAAATGAAATCCTGAATAAATTCAAATATTTTTGCTCTAAATGAAATCCTCAAAAACATAATGTCAGAGGTTCCCAACAAGAATAAGGCTTAAAATAAAAATGTATCAGTTTTAACTAACAGTATTTTGAAATAGGAAAATACAGGTACAAAATCGTTCAAATATTTTGCTCTAAATGAAATCCTGAACAACATAATGTCAGAGGTTCCCAACAAGAATAAAGCTAAAATAAGCTATGTACCAGTTTTAACTATCCGTATTTTGAAATAGGAAAATACAGTTACAAAACCGTCAATAAATTCAAATATTTTTGCTCTAAATGAAATCCTGAACAATATAATGTCAGAGGTTCCCAACAAGAATAAAGCTAAAAATATGCTATGTACCAGTTTTAACTATCCGTGTTTTGAAATAGGAAAATACAGGTTCAAAACCGTCAATGGGGCCCGGGGTGTAATTTTGCTCTAAATGAAATCCTGAACAACAATGTCAGAGGTTCCTTCCATTAAGAATAAAGCTAAAAATAAATATGCTATAAAATTGAAGTTCTTTTATCTATCCGTATTTTGAAATAGGAAAATACACACTGAAATCGTCAATAATTTCCAAATATTTCAGTTCCACCTGAAACCTCCTGAACAACATAATAATGTCAGAGGTGTTCCTGGGAACAAGAATAAAGCTAAAAAAGTATGCGTAAAATTAAGTTCTTTTAACTATCCGTATTTTGAAGTAGGGAAAATAAAAGGTTCCAAAACCGACAATAAATTCATATATTTTTTGCTCTAAAAGAAATCTTGAACAACATAATGTCAGAGGTTGCCAACAAGAATAAAGCTAAAACGATGCTACGTACCAGTTTTAACTATCCGTATTTTGAAATAGAAAATACAGGTGCAAAACCGTCAATAATTTCATATATTTTTTGCTCTAAAAGAAATCTTTGAACAACATAATGTCAGAGGTTGCCAACAAGAATAAAGCTAAAACGATGCTACGTACCAGTTTTTAACTATCCGTATTTTGAATTAGAAAATACAGGTGCAAAACCGTCAATAATTTCATATATTTTGCTCTAAATGAAATCTTGAACAACATAATGTCAGAGGGTTAAGCCAACAAGAATAAAGCTAAAACGATGCTACAAAAATTAGTTTTAACTATCCGTATTTTTGAATTAGAAAATACAGGTGCAAAACCGTCAATAATTTCATATATTTTTGCTCTAAAATGAAATCTTGAACAACATAATGTCAGAGGTTGCCAACAAGAATAAAAGCTAAAACGATGTTGGCCGTACCAGTTCTTTAACTATCCGTATTTTGAATTAGGAAAATACAGGTGCAAAACCGTCAATAATTTCATATATTTTTGCTCTAAATGAAATCTTGAACAACATAATGTCAGAGGTTGCCAACAAGAATAAAGCTAAAACGATGCTACGTACCAGTTTTAACTATCCGTATTTTGAATTAGGAAAACACAGGTACAAAAATGTCAATAAATTTAAATATTTTTGCTCTAAATGATATCCTGAATAACATAATGTCAGAGGATCCCAACAAGAATAAAGCTAAAAATATGCTATGTACCATTTTTAACTATCCGTTTTTTGAAATAGGAAAATACAGGTAATAAATTCAAATATTTTTGCTCTAAATGAAATCCTCAAAAACATAATGTCAGAGGTTCCCAACAAGAATAAGGCTAAAAATATGCTATGTATCAGTTTTAACTATCCGTATTTTGAAATAGGAAAATATAGGTACTAAACAGTCAATCAATTCAAATATTGTTGCTTTAAATGAAATCCTGAACAACATAATTTCAGAGGTTCCCCAACAAAGATTAAAAGCTAAAATGATGCTAAGTACCAGTTTTAACTATCCGTATTTTGATATAGGAAAATACAGGTGCAAAACCGTCAATAATTTCAAATATTTTTGCTCTAAATGAAATCCTGAACAACATATTGTCAGAGGTCTCAACAAAAAATAAAAGCTAAAAAATATGCTATGTACCAGTTTTAGCTATACGTATTTTGAAATAGGAAAATACAGGTGCAAAACCGTCAATAATTTCAAATATTGCTCTAAATGAAATCCTCAAAAACATAATGTCAGAGGTTCCCAACAAGAATAAAAGCTAAAAATATGCTGTGTATCAAGTTTTAATCCAGGTATTTGAAATAGGAAAATATAGGTACTAAAACAGTCAATCAATTCAAATATTGTTGCTTTAAATGAAATCCTGAACAACATAATTTCAGAGGTTCCCAACAAGATTAAAGCTAAAATGATGCTAAGTACCAGTTTTAACTATCCGTATTTTGATATAGGAAAATACAGGTGCAAAAACCGTCAATAATTTCAGCCATTTTTGTTTCTAAATGAAATCCTGAACAACATATTGTCAGAGTAAGGTTCCCAATAACAAAAATAAAGCTAAAATATGCTATAAAATTCAGTTTTTAGCTATACGTATTTTGGAAATAGGAAAAATACAGGTGCAAAACCGTCAATAATTTCAAATATTTTTGCTCTAAATGAAATCCTGAACAACATATTGTCAGAGGTTCCCAACAAGAATATAGCTAAAAATATGCTATGTACCAGTTTTAACTATCCGTATTTTGAAATAGGAAAATAGAGGTTCAAAACCGTCAATAACCAAATATTTTTGCTCTTAAATGAAATCCTGAACAAATATAATGTCACAAGTTCCCCAACAAGAATAAAGTTAAAAAATGCTATGTACCAAAGTTTTAAATGTCCGTATTTTGAAATAGGAAAATACAGTTACAAAACCATCAATAAATGTACTATTTTGCTCTAAATGAAATCCTTCTGAATAAATTCAACTATTTTGCTCTATATGACAACCTGAACAACATAATGTCATCAGAGGTTCCAACAAGCATCAAAAGCTAAAAATATATGTACCTCAGTTTTTTAACTATCCGTATTTTGAATAGGAAAATACAGTTTCAAAACCGTCAATAAATTCAAATATTTTTGCTCTAAATGAAATCCTGAAACAACATAATTTCAGAGGTTCCCAACAAGAATAATGCTAAAAATATGCTATGTACCAGAGTTTACTATCCGTATTTTGAAATATGAAAATACAGGTACAAAACCATGAATAAAGGCAAATATTTTTGCTCTAAATGAAATTCTGAATAAATTCAACTATTTTTGCTCTATATGACAACCTGAACAACATAATGTCAGAGGTTCCCAACAAGAATACTGGAAGCTAAAAATATGCTATGCAAAATTGAAGTTTTTTAACTAACCATTGGGTATTTTGAAATAGGAAAATATAGGTACAAAACCGGGACAATAAATTCAAATATATTTGCTCTAAAATGAAATCCCTGAACAACATAATTTCCAGAGGTTCCCAACAAGATAAAAGCTAAAAATATGCTATAAAAATTAAAGTTTTTATCTATCCGTATTTTGAAATAGGAAAATACAGGTACAAAATCGTCAATAATTTCAAATATTTTTGTTCTAAATGATATCCTGAACAACATAATGTCAGAGGTTCCCAACAAGAATAAAGCTAAAATAAGCTATGTACCAGTTTTAACTATCCGTATTTTTTAAAAATAGGAAAATACAGGTTCAAAACCATCAATAACCACTATTTTGCTCTGAATCGAAATCCTGAATAAATTCAACTATTTCTGCTCTACCAAATCCTCAACAACATAATGTCAGAGGTTCCAAACAGGAATAAAGCTAAAAATATGCTTTGTACCAGTTTTAACTATCCTTATTTTCAATTAGGAAAACACTGGTACAAAATCGTCAATAAATTCAAATATTTTTGCTCTAAATAAAATCCTGAACAACATAATTTCAGAGGTTCCCAACAAGAATAATGCTAAAAATATGCTATGTACCAGAGTTTACTATCCGTATTTTAAATAGGAAAATACAGGTTCAAAACCATCAATAAATTCAATTATTTTTGCTCTGAATCGAAATCCTGAATAAATTCAACTATTTTTGCTCTAAATTAAATCCTAAACAACATAATGTCAGAGGTTCCAAACAGGAATAAAGCTAAAAATATGCTATGTACCAGTTTAAACTATCCGTATTTTGAAATAGGAAAATACTGGTACAAAAGCGTCAATAAATTCAAATATTTTTGCTCTAAATGAAATCCTGAACAACATAATGTCAGAAGTTCCCAACAAGAATAAAGCTATAAAATGCTATGTACCAGTTTTAAATGTCCGTATTTTGAAATAGGAAAATACAGTTACAAAACCATCAATAAATGCATTTATTTTTGCTCTAAATGAAATCCTGAATAAATTCAACTATTTTTGCTCTATATGACAACCTGAACAACAAAATGTCAGAGGTTCCCAACAAGAATAAAGCTAAAATAAGCTATATACCAGTTTTAACTATCCGTATTTTGAAATAGAAAAATACAGGTACATCACCGTCAAAAAATTCAAATATTTTTGCTCTAAATGAAATCCTGAACAACATAATGTCAGAGGTTCCCATTAAGAATAAAGATGGGGAAAAATATGCTATGTACCAGTGCTCTTTATCTATCCGTATTTTGGAAATAGGAAAATACAGGTACCAAAATCGTCAATAATTTCAAATATTTTGTTCCCAAATGAACCTGAACAACATAATGCCAGAGGTTCTCAACAAGAATAAATCTAAAAATTGCTATAAAAATTAGGTTTAACTATCCGTATTTTGAAATAGGAAAATACAGGTGCAAAACCGTCAATAATTTCATATATTTTTGCTCTAAATGAAATCTTGAACAACATAATGTCAGAGGTTGCCAACAAGAATAAAGCTAAAAATATGCTATGTATCAGTTTTAACTATCCGTGATTTAAATTAGGAAAATATAGGTACAAAGTTTAGTCAATCAATTCAAATATTTTTTGCTCTAAATGAAATCTTGAACAACATAATGTCAGAGGTTGCCAACAAGAATAAAGCTAAAAATATGCTATGTACCAGTTTTAACTATTCGTATTTTCAAATAGGAAAACACAGGTACAAAAATGTCAATATATTCAAATATTTTAGCTCTAAATGAAATCCTGAACAAAATAATGTCACAAGTTCCCAACAAGAATAAAAGCTAAAACTATAAAATTAGTTTTAAATGTCCGTATTTTTGAAATAGAAAAAATACATCTACAAAACCATCAATAAATGCAATTATTATTTTTGCTCTAAAATGAAATCCTGAATAAATTCAATCCGTTTTTGCTCTATAGACAACCTGAACAACATAATGTCAGAGGTTCCCAACAAGAATAAAGCTAAAAATATGCTATAAAAATTAGTTTTATCCGTATTTTGAAATAGGAAAATACAGGTACAACACCGTCAATAAATTCAAATATTTTTGCTCTAAATGAAATCCTGAACAACAAAATGTCAGAGGTTCCCAACAAGAATAAAGCTAAAATAAGCTATGTACCAGTTTTAACTATCCGTATTTTGAAATAGAAAAATACAGGTACAACACCGTCAATAAATTCAAATATGCTCTTAAATGAAATCCTGAACAAAATGTCAGAGGTTCCCAACAAGAATAAAAGCTAAAATAAGCTATGTGTAAATTAAAGTTTTTCTTAACTATCCGTATTTTGAAATAGGAAAATACAGTTTCAAAAACCGCTGTCAATAAATTCAAATATTTTTGCTCTAAATGAAATCCTGAACAACAAAATGTCAGAGGTTCCCAACAAGAATAAAGCTAAAATAAGCTATGTACCAGTTTTAACTATCCGTATTTTGAAATAGAAAAATACAGGTACAACACCGTCAATAAATTCAAAAATTTTTGCTCTAAATGAAATCCTGAACAACATAATGTCAGAGGTTCCCATTAAGAATAAAGCTAAAAATACAAGTTATAAAATTGAAGTTTTATTCATATCCGTATTTTGAAATAGGAAAATACATGTACAAAATCGTCAATAATTTCAAATATTTTTGTTCTAAATGAAATCCTGAACAACATAATGTCAGAGGTTCCCAACAAGAATAAAGCTAAAAATATGCTATGTACTAGTTTTAACTATCCATATTTTGAAGTAGGAAAATAAAGGTTCCAAACCGACAATAAATTCATATATTTTTGCTCTAAAAGAAATCTTGAACAACATAATGTCAGAGGTTGCCAACAAGAATAAAGCTAAAACGATGCTACGTACCAGTTTTAACTATCCTTATTTTGAAATAGGAAAATACAGGTGCAAAACCGTCAATAATTTCATATATTTTTGCTCTAAAAGAAATCTTGAACAACACATCTCAGAGGTTGCCAACAAGAATAAATCTAAAACGATGCTACGTACCAGTTTTAACTATCCGTATTTTGAATTAGGGAAAATACAGGTGCAAAACCGTCAATAATTTCATATATTTTTGCTCTAAATGAAATCTTGAACAACATAATGTCAGAGGTTACAACAAGAATAAAGCTAAAACGATGCTACAAAAATCAGTTTTTAACTATCCGTATTTTGAATTAGGGAAAATACAGGTGCAAAACCGTCATCACTCTCATATATTTTGCTCTAAATGAAATCTTGAACAACATAATGTCAGAGGTTGCCAACAAGAAAGCAATACGTAACCGGAACGAAGTACAACATGGGAATAGATTTTCAACCATTCTAAATTTTGTTTGTAATAACCTAAGAAACATAAATAACTTAAAACAACTAAAAGGTTTTAAAAATTGAGTATTTTATAAGTTTGAAAAAATTTCAAAAATTCTTAAATTTTTAAAATTGTAAAATAGTGGCTGGTCAAACTGACTTTTTACTTACAGAATCAGCTTAATAATATAATCTAAATACAAAACATCAACTATTTTAACTATAACTGTCTCCAAAAATTTTTTTTGAAAAAGGGTACCGTGTAGCCTTAAAGTGTCTAATTTTTTGATTACTCACATTATGTGTATATCCCTTTAATACCCAAATTATTTTTATCTTCAAACATTAAATTCCTCTGGTTATTAATACTATATAGACCCCAATGGCATTGGGAAAAACAATAAAAAATTCTCTCCCCTGGAATGTAGACAGTACCCGCAGGATAGTACGGGTTGGGCGTTATCTGTGAAACAGGTCAACCATGAAATTTTATGAGTTATACGTTTTTAGCTCTAAGTTGATAGAAGAAACAATCTTAATTCAACTAAAATTGTTACAAATAAGGAAATTATTGATGAAAATTAACTCTTCTATTAATTCATTATTTATTTACTGCAAAAATCTTTTGTTTTGTTTTTGACAAGTATAAATAACCATTGCATTTTTCACAACATGTTTTCGAACTGCTTTTGTAGTTTTCAAATCTGCACTTGTGCGAGGCCTTGAAATGTCATCAACACATCAAAAAGGACTATACATTCACGCCTTTTCTCCTGGAATGGCCAGGATAAAAGCCGATATGCATAGCAGGTGGATTATAACGCTTCGATCGTTTTGCGAGTGGAATTACAACACTGTTATCTTCATCATGAGTTAAAATACTTTCGTTAGTAGGTGGAGAGACTGATAACGCTCCAACTATCTCTAACTTAAATTTTAAGCGATTCATTTTGATTTTTAGATGAATTTTATTTGATAGTGCATCTTGTTTGCACATAAACTAAGAATTTGCAACAGCTAAATCAATGTAATGAATGTGTTCAGGAAACTTTTGTGGTAAAGAATGATCCAAAATTGTCTTTCCATTTCAAATATCCCCATGTGTTTCTTCATAGCTGTAATATGAAATTGACTCTCCTTCCAGTATACGCGATTCATATGTTTTGTTAGCAGTATTGTCCTCATCCGAGATCACCACATAAGTACTGATCTAAGTTCACTTGATTTATTCATCAATTGAAAAGTTTCTTCAGTGGAAATTATTCCCCTTTTAGACACCCGAAAAAGTTTTGGTTAAAAGTTAGCACAGTATTTCCATGAAAAATAGTAAAATGTATCACAGAAAATGTTATTATTTCAAAAATTTTAAATATTTAAAGCACACCATGCTAACTCCCACCGGAAAACCCAGGGTTATTTGGGGGGAAGAGATATGGATGCAGAAATATCTGTGGAGAGGATAAAAATGCCATACTCCTCAACAGATGTATAGGAAAGAAAATTAATTGCAAAAAAGAGAGAGAGAAGGAAAAAAAGGACTGTTCCATGGCGACCCCCAAGAAAATTCGGTATTAATTATATAACTCTCTATATATATTTAATTTTTATGTAGGCTTTCATCAAAACAATGAAAAAGAAATTAGCATGGAAAGTACTTACCTTTACAGTTGCAGTGATTCAAGTAACGCCCAATCGTGCGGGTAACGAAATCCCGAGACCTAGAAGCCCCATTATTGGAGTAGAGTTAATATTTTTTTTCTATTTTACAATTATTCAAACACTGATACAAAAATTTGTATATAATCAATTAGAAATATATTAATTATTACCTTTTGTACGTAAGCTTTCGTTGTACTTGAAATCCGTTGGGATTTGCCAAGTGAAAGTAAAACATGGACTACAAACTCTCACCATCTGCCAAAAATGGCACACGCGCGGCCCTCCTCATCATTGACAGAACACGACTATTCCAGAAGCAAAAATGTATAAGCATCGTCTAACCCGCAATCGATTGTGCGAGTTGGGTCAAAGGGATATATACAGGGTGTTGCCGAATTCAGAAGACAATTTCAGAGGGGTTATAGTAGGCAGCATGGGAAACACAAATCACGATAGAACATGAGATCGCAAAACACGTTTACTCGGGTTTGCAGTGAATAGTTATGAAGGGTTATGAAGCTATGAAAAACAATTATGAAAGGTGTGGTGTCGAGTGGACTATAAAGAGGCAGTAAAAGTTAAGACCACGTTTCACCTATGGTTCGCCCTCCCCCAGAGGGCGTGATAAAACCTACGTAAAGGAGCATATTCAAAAGTCGAAAACAAAAAGAGAGATTTAACGAAATTATTAACTTACTGAAAGTAAATAACAAAAATACATTCTGACATAAAATAAAATACACATTTTACACTGATATAATACATTTATAAATATATCAACATCTCGCTCAATGTATTTTACTCATTAATCCAAAACAATACTAAGTTAAGTACGTTTAATAATTACCAGTGACCCCCGTCGGCTTTTCATATATAAAATTGTATACACAAATTAACCCTCTTCTTTCTTGATAATTTATACGATTTATACTCACCTCTAAATGTACCGATTTAAAAATTACGCGATACCACTCCCTAATGCCACCGTTTTGCCCGTAGGCTGGGGCGTAATAGTGCATTGGGGCAGGGGTAGAAAAAGAACAAATAAGCAAATTTCCTCTGAAATAAGTAAATCTTTAGCAGACACTGTCAAGGTTATTTTATTGCATTCCAAAGTCTTCTCTGAATAATTGTATAGATAGCAGTGAACAGAAAAGATCGTATTTCATAAGAAGTATATATACGTCCGGGGAAATTAACGCTTTGGCTGAGTGAGACGTTTATATACCGTCTGCGGCACATAAAAAAGTCGTATTGTGGCTTTAATTTTCAAGAAATAGTATTACTCCATCTCAATACGTTGCTATTGTATGGGAGGGCATGGGGAAAATTATGATTGAAAAGTGGGTCGAAAAGTATTGAAAGTTTGAGAACCACTGAGTTAAGAAATTAATAAATTTATTTGATATAGTGATTTTACGCTAGTATTAAAATTGTGCTGTTATGTCTAATTTATAATACCACACCCTAATACTAGTAATTCAGAAGCATTTCTATTAAATTTATGCAGATTTTTGATTTTTCTCATGACTGGGGTAATGTTATTCAACCCAGAAAAATATTTAAGCAGGGTTTTTACTTGATGTTAAAAGTAAATGATAAAGATGCATCTTGTCATTAATCAGAATAAAGCTAAAATCGCGCGTACCAGTTTAAACTATCCGTATTTTGAAATAGAAAAATATAGGTACAAAAACCGACACAATTCAAATAATATTTATGCTCTAAATAAAATCCTGAACAACATAATGTCATCAGAGGTTCAACAAGAATAAAGCTAAAAATATGCTATAAAATTGTTTTTAATCATCCGTATTTTCACTACGAAAATAGCAGGTACAAATTCAAATATTTTTGCTCTAAATGAAATCTTGAACAACATAATGTAACAGATTCTCAACAAGAATAAAGCTAAAAATATGCTATGTACCAGTTTTAACTATCCGTATTTTGAAATAGGAAAATAAAGGTTCCAAACCGACAATAAATTCAAATATTGTTGCGCTAAATGAAATCCTGAACAACATAATGTAAGAGGTTCCCAACAAGAATAAAGCTAAAAATATGCTATGTATCAGTTTTAACTATCCGTATTTTGAAATAGGAAAATATAGGTACAAAACTGTCAATACCCAAATATTTTGCTTTTAAATGAAATCCTTAAACAACATAATTTCAGAGGTTCCCAACAAGAATAAAGCTAAAACGATGCTACAAAAATTCAGATTTAACTATCCGTATTTTTGAAATAATGAAAATACAGGGTACAAAACCAATACCCTAAATATTTTTGTTTAAATGATATTATCCTGAACAAATATAATGTCAGAGGTTCCTAACAAGAATAAAGCTAAAATATGTTATGTACCTGAAGTTTTAATCTATCCGTATTTCGAAATTACCCGTTTCGCAGCTCAAATGTGTTCAAAATCATCTGGAAAGAAACAAGTTCCAAACCATCAAAAGGAAATTAAATTCCAATGCAATAGAGTATCCACAAAGTTCAGCACCAAAAGCCACGCCCACAACGCGCATCGCGCCGAAATCCTGAACAACATAATTTCAGAGGTTCCCAACAAGAATAAAGCTAAAACGATGCTACAAAAATTAGATTTAACTACTGTAACCAAATAACACACACACACACACACACAGGTACAAACCATCAATAAATTTAAATATTTTTGCTCTAAATGATATCCTGAACAACATAATGTCAGAGGTTCCTAACAAGAATAAAGCTAAAAATATGCTATGTACCAGTTTTAACTATCCGTATTTTGAAATAGGAAAATACAGTTTCAAACCGTCCATACCCAAATAATATTTTGCTTTAAATGAAATCCTGAACAACATAATTTCAGAGGTTCCCAACAAGAATAAAGCTAAAACGATGCTACATGTACCAGATTTAACTACATTCGTATTTTGAATACGAAAATACAGGTACAAACCATCAAATTTAAATATTTTGCTCTAAAATGATATCCTGAACAACATTATGTCAGAGGTTCCTAACAAGAATAAAGCTAAAAATATATATGTAAATTAAAGTTTTTAACTATCCGTATTTTCAATTACGAAAATACAGGTAATAAATTCAAATATTTTTGCTCTAAATGAAATCTTGAACAACATAATGTAACAGATTCTCAACAAGAATAAAGCTAAAAATATGCTATGTACCAGTTTTAACTATCCGTATTTTGAAATAGGAAAATAAAGGTTCCAAAACCGACAATAAATTCAAATATTGTTGCTCTAAATGAAATCCTGAACAACATAATGTAAGAGGTTCCCAACAAGAATAAAGCTAAAAATATGCTATGTATCAGTTTTAACTATCCGTATTTTGAAATAGGAAAATATAGGTACAAAACTGTCAACAATTCAAATATTTTTGCTTTAAATGAAATCCTGAACAACATAATTTCAGAGGTTCCCAACAAGAATAAAGCTAAAACGATGCTACGTACCAGATTTAACTATCCGTATTTTGAAATACGAAAAATACAGGTACAAAACCATCAAATTTAAATATTTTGCTCTAAATGATATCCTAAACAACATAATGTCAGAGGTTCCTAACAGAATAAAGTTAAAATATGCTATGTACCAGTTTAAACTATCCGTATTTTGAAATAGGAAAATACAGTTTCAAAACCGTCAATAAATTCAAATATTTTTGCTCTAAATGAAATCCTGAACAACATAATTTCAGAGGTTCCCAACAAGAATAAAGCTAAAACGATGCTACGTACCAGATTTAACTATCCGTATTTTGAAATACGAAAATACAGGTACAAAACCATCAATAAATTTAAATATTTTTGCTCTAAATGATATCCTGAACAACATAATGTCAGAGGTTCCTAACAAGAATAAAGTTAAAATATGCTATGTACCAGTTTTAACTATCCGTATTTTGAAATAGGAAAATACAGTTTCAAAACCGTCAATAAATTCAAATATTTTTGCTCTAAATGAAATCCTGAACAACATAATTTCAGAGGTTCCCAACAAGAATAAAGCTAAAACGATGCTACGCAAATTAGATTTAACTATCCGTATTTTGAAATACGAAAATACAGGTTCAAAACCGTCAATAAATTCAAATTATTTTTGCTCTACATGAAATCCTGAACAACATTATGTCAGAGGTTCCTAACAAGAATAAAGCTAAAAATATTCTATGTACCAGTTTTAACTATCCCTGTTTGGAAATAGGAAAATACAGGTTCAAAACCGTCAATAAATTCAAATATTTTTGCTCTACATGAAATCCTGAACAACATTATGTCAGAGGTTCCTAACAAGAATAAGCTAAAACGATGCTACGTACCAGATTTAACTATCCGTATTTTGAAATACGAAAATACAGGTACAAAACCATCAATAAATTTAAATATTTTACTCTAAATGATATCCTGAACAACATAATGTCAGAGGTTCCTAACAAGAATAAATTTAAAATATGCTATGTAAATTGAAGTTTTAACTATTATCCGTATTTTGAAATAGGAAAATACAGTTTCAAAACCGTCAATAAATTAAAATATTTTTGCTCTTAAAATGAAAACCTGAACAACATAATGTCAGAGGTTCCCAACAAGAATAAAACTAAAAATATGCTATATACCAGTTTTAACTATCCGTATTTTCAAATAGGATAACAAGGTACAAAAATGTCAATAAATTTAAACATATTTGCTCTAAATGATATCTTGAACAACATAATGTCAGAGGTTCCCAACAAGAATAAAGCTAAAATAAGCTATGTACCAGTTTTAACTATCCGTATTTTAAATAGGAAAATACAGGTTCAAAACCATCAATAAATTCAATTATTTTTGCTCTGAATCGAAATCCTGAATAAATTCAACTATTTTTGCTCTAAATTAAATCCTAAACAACATAATGTCAGAGGTTCCAAACAGGAATAAAGCTAAAAATATGCTATGTACCAGTTTAAACTATCCGTATTTTGAAATAGGAAAATACTGGTACAAAAGCGTCAATAAATTCAAATATTTTTGCTCTAAATGAAATCCTGAACAACATAATGTCAGAAGTTCCCAACAAGAATAAAAGCTATAAAATGCTATAAAAATTAGTTTTAAATGTCCGTATTTTTGAAATAGGAAAATACAGTTACAAAAACCATCAATAAATGCATTTATTTTGCTCTTAAATGAAATCCTGAATAAATTCAACTATTTTGCTCTATATGACAACCTGAACAACAAAATGTCAGAGGTTCCCCAACAAGAATAAAGCTAAAATAAGCTATATACCAGTTTCTTTTAACTATCCGTATTTTTGAAATAGAAAAATACAGGTACATCACCGTCAAAAAATTCAAATATTTTTGCTCTAAATGAAATCCTGAACAACATAATGTCAGAGGTTCCCATTAAGAATAAAGATAAAAATATGCTATGTACCAGTTTTATCTATCCGTATTTTGAAATAGGAAAATACAGGTACAAAATCGTCAATAATTTCAAATATTTTTGTTCTAAATGAAATCCTGAACAACATAATGTCAGAGGTTCTCAACAAGAATAAATCTAAAAATATGCTATGTACCAGGTTTAACTATCCGTATTTTGAAATAGGAAAATACAGGTGCAAAACCGTCAATACCTCAGCATATTTTGCTCAAACAGAAATCTTGAACAACATAATGTCAGAGGTTGCCAACAAGAATAAAGCTAAAAATATGCTATGTATCAGTTTTAACTATCCGTGATTTAAATTAGGAAAATATAGGTACAAAACAGTCAATCAATTCAAATATTTTTGCTCTAAATGAAATCTTGAACAACATAATGTCAGAGGTTGCCAACAAGAATAAAGCTAAAAATATGCTATGTACCAGTTTTAACTATTCGTATTTTCAAATAGGAAAACACAGGTACAAAAATGTCAATATATTCAAATATTTTAGCTCTAAATGAAATCCTGAACAAAATAATGTCACAAGTTCCCAACAAGAATAAAGCTAAAAACTATGTACCAGTTTTAAATGTCCGTATTTTGAAATAGAAAAATACATCTACAAAACCATCAATAAATGCAATTATTTTTGCTCTAAATGAAATCCTGAATAAATTCAACTATTTTTGCTCTATATGACAACCTGAACAACATAATGTCAGAGGTTCCCAACAAGAATAAAAGCTAAAAATATGCTGTGTACCAGTTTTAACTATCCGTATTTTGAAATAGGAAAACTACAGGTACAACACCGTCAATAAATTCAAATATTTTTGCTCTAAATGAAATCCTGAACAACAAAATGTCATCAGAGGTTCCCAACAAGAATAAATAAAGCTAAAATAAGTTATGTAAATTGTGTTTTAACTATCCGTATTTTTGAAATAGAAAAATACAGGTACAACACCGTCAATACCCAAATATTTTTGCTCTAAATGAAATCCTGAACAAAAAAATGTCAGAGGTTCCCAACAAGAATAAAGCTAAAATAAGCTATGTACCAGTTTTAACTATCCGTATTTTGAAATAGGAAAATACAGTTTCAAAACCGTCAATAAATTCAAATATTTTTGCTCTAAATGAAATCCTGAACAACAAAATGTCAGAGGTTCCCAACAAGAATAAAGCTAAAATAAGCTATGTACCAAAGTTTTTAATCCATCTGTATTTTTGAAATAGAAAAATACAGGTACAACACCGTCACAAATTCAAAAAATTTTGCTCTAAATGAAATCCTGAACAACATAATGTCAGAGGTTCCCATTAAGAATAAAGCTAAAAATATGCTATGTACCAGTTTTATCTATCCGTATTTTGAAATAGGAAAAATACATGTACAAAATCGTCAATACTTCAAATATTTTGTTCTAAATGAAATCCCGGAACATAATGTCAGAGGTTCCCCAACAAGAATAAAGCTAAAAAATAGCGTTATGTACTAGTTTTAACTATCCATATTTTGAAGTAGGAAAATAAAGGTTCCAACCGACAATAAATTCATATATTTTTGCTCTAAAAGAAATCTTGAACAACATAATGTCAGAGGTTGCCATCGAAGAATAAAAGCTAAAACGATGCTACGTACCAGTTTTAACTATCCTTATTTTGAAATAGGAAAAATACAGGTGCAAAACCGTCAATAATTTCATATATTTTGCTCTAAAAGAAATCTTGAACAACACATCTCAGAGGTTGCCAACAAGAATAAATCTAAAACGATGTTACAAAAAATTGAAGTTTTAACTATCCGTATTTTTGAATTAGGAAAATACAGGTGCAAACCGTCAATAATTTCATATATTTTGCTCTAAATGAAATCTTGAACAACATAATGTCATGAGGTTGCCAACAAGAATAAAGTTAAAAACGATGCTGGCTGTACCCTCAAGTTTTAACTATCCGTATTTTGAATTAGGAAAATACAGGTGCAAAAACCGTCAATAATTTCATATATTTTGCTCTAAAATGAAATCTTGAACAACATAATGTCAGAGGTTGCCAACAAGAATAAAAGCTAAAAATATGCTATGTATCAAGTTTTTAACTATCCGTGATTTAAATTAGGAAAAATAATATAGGTACAAAACAGTCAATCAATTCAAATATTTTTTGCCTCTAAATGAAATCTTGAACAACATAATGTCAGAGGTTGCCGTAACAAGAATAAAGCTAGAAATATATGTACCAAGTTTTAACTATTCGTATTTTCAAATAGGAAAACACAGGTACAAAATGTCAATATATTCAAATATTTAGCTCTAAAATGAAATCCTGAACAAAAATAATGTCACAAAAGTTCCCCAACAAGAATAAAAGCTAAAAAATGCTATAAAATTGTGTTTTAAATGTCCGTATTTTGAAATAGAAAAATACATCTACAAAACCATCAATAAATGCAATTATTTTTGCTCTAAATGAAATCCTGAATAAATTCAACTATTTTTGCTCTATATGACAACCTGAACAACATAATGTCAGAGGTTCCCAACAAGAATAAAGCTAAAAATATAATATGTACCAGTTTTAACTATCCGTATTTTGAAATAGGAAAATACAGGTACAACACCGTCACCCAAATATTTTGCTCTAAATGAAATCCTGAACAACAAAAATGTCATAGGTTCCCAACAAGAATAAAAGCTAAAATAAGCTATGCGTACCAGTTCTTTTAACTATCCGTATTTTGAAATAGGAAAATACAGGTTCAAAACCGTCAATAAATTCAAATATTTTTGCTCTAAATGAAATCCTGAACAACATAATGTCAGAGGTTCCCAACAAGAATAAAGCTAAAAATATGCTATGTACCAGTTTTAACTATCCGTATTTTGAAATAGGAAAATACAGGTACAACACCGTCAATGGGGCCCGGGGTGTAATTTTGCTCTAAATGAAATCCTGAACAACAATGTCAGAGGTTCCTTCCATTAAGAATAAAGCTAAAAATAAATATGCTATAAAATTGAAGTTCTTTTATCTATCCGTATTTTGAAATAGGAAAATACACACTGAAATCGTCAATAATTTCCAAATATTTCAGTTCCACCTGAAACCTCCTGAACAACATAATAATGTCAGAGGTGTTCCTGGGAACAAGAATAAAGCTAAAAAAGTATGCGTAAAATTAAGTTCTTTTAACTATCCGTATTTTGAAGTAGGGAAAATAAAAGGTTCCAAAACCGACAATAAATTCATATATTTTTTGCTCTAAAAGAAATCTTGAACAACATAATGTCAGAGGTTGCCAACAAGAATAAAAGCTAAAACGATGCTACGTACCAGTTTTAACTATCCGTATTTTGAAATAGAAAATACAGGTGCAAAACCGTCAATAATTTCATATATTTTTTGCTCTAAAAGAAATCTTTGAACAACATAATGTCAGAGGTTGCCAACAAGAATAAAGCTAAAACGATGCTACGTACCAGTTTTTAACTATCCGTATTTTGAATTAGAAAATACAGGTGCAAAACCGTCAATAATTTCATATATTTTTGCTCTAAATGAAATCTTGAACAACATAATGTCAGAGGGTTAAGCCAACAAGAATAAAGCTAAAACGATGCTACAAAAATTAGTTTTAACTATCCGTATTTTTGAATTAGAAAATACAGGTGCAAAACCGTCAATAATTTCATATATTTTTGCTCTAAATGAAATCTTGAACAACATAATGTCAGAGGTTGCCAACAAGAATAAAAGCTAAAACGATGTTGGCCGTACCAGTTTTAACTATCCGTATTTTGAATTAGGAAAATACAGGTGCAAAACCGTCAATAATTTCATATATTTTTGCTCTAAATGAAATCTTGAACAACATAATGTCAGAGGTTGCCAACAAGAATAAAGCTAAAACGATGCTACGTACCAGTTTTAACTATCCGTATTTTGAATTAGGAAAACACAGGTACAAAAATGTCAATAAATTTAAATATTTTTGCTCTAAATGATATCCTGAATAACATAATGTCAGAGGATCCCAACAAGAATAAAGCTAAAAATATGCTATAAAATTCATTTTTAACTATCCGTTTTTTTGAAATAGGAAAATACAGGTAATAAATGCAAATATTATTGCTCTAAATGAAATCCTCAACAACATAATGTCAGGGGTTCCCAACAAGAATAAAGCTAAAAATATGCTGTGTATCAGTTTTAACTATCCGTATTTTGAAATAGGAAAATATAGGTACTAAACAGTCAATCAATTCAAATATTGTTGCTTTAAATGAAATCCTGAACAACATAATTTCAGAGGTTCCCAACAAGATTAAAGCTAAAATGATGCTAAGTACCAGTTTTAACTATCCGTATTTTGATATAGGAAAATACAGGTGCAAAACCGTCAATAATTTCAAATATTTTTGCTCTAAATGAAATCCTGAACAACATATTGTCAGAGGTTCCCAACAAAAATAAAGCTAAAAATATGCTATGTACCAGTTTTAGCTATACGTATTTTGAAATAGGAAAATACAGGTGCAAAACCGTCAATAATTTCAAATATTATTGCTCTAAATGAAATCCTCAACAACATAATGTCAGGGGTTCCCAACAAGAATAAAAGCTAAAAATATGCTGTGTATCAAGTTTTAATCCAGGTATTTGAAATAGGAAAATATAGGTACTAAACAGTCAATCAATTCAAATATTGTTGCTTTAAATGAAATCCTGAACAACATAATTTCAGAGGTTCCCAACAAGATTAAAGCTAAAATGATGCTAAGTACCAGTTTTAACTATCCGTATTTTGATATAGGAAAATACAGGTGCAAAACCGTCAATAATTTCAGCCATTTTTGTTTCTAAATGAAATCCTGAACAACATATTGTCAGAGTAAGGTTCCCAATAACAAAAATAAAGCTAAAATATGCTATAAAATTCAGTTTTTAGCTATACGTATTTTGGAAATAGGAAAAATACAGGTGCAAAAACCGTCAATAATTTCAAATATTTTTGCTATAAATGAAATCCTGAACAACATATTGTCAGAGGTTCCCAACAAGAATATAGCTAAAAATATGCTATGTACCGAAGTTTTAACTATCCGTATTTTGAAATAGGAAAATAGAGGTTCAAACCGTCAATAACCAAATATTTTTGCTCTTAAATGAAATCCTGAACAAATATAATGTCACAAGTTCCCCAACAAGAATAAAGTTAAAAAATGCTATGTACCAAAGTTTTAAATGTCCGTATTTTGAAATAGGAAAATACAGTTACAAAACCATCAATAAATGTACTATTTTGCTCTAAATGAAATCCTTCTGAATAAATTCAACTATTTTGCTCTATATGACAACCTGAACAACATAATGTCATCAGAGGTTCCAACAAGCATCAAAAGCTAAAAATATATGTACCTCAGTTTTTTAACTATCCGTATTTTGAATAGGAAAATACAGTTTCAAAACCGTCAATAAATTCAAATATTTTTGCTCTAAATGAAATCCTGAACAACATAATTTCAGAGGTTCCCAACAAGAATAATGCTAAAAATATGCTATGTACCAGAGTTTACTATCCGTATTTTGAAATATGAAAATACAGGTACAAAACCATGAATAAAGGCAAATATTTTTGCTCTAAATGAAATTCTGAATAAATTCAACTATTTTTGCTCTATATGACAACCTGAACAACATAATGTCAGAGGTTCCCAACAAGAATACTGGAAGCTAAAAATATGCTATGCAAAATTGAAGTTTTTTAACTAACCATTGGGTATTTTGAAATAGGAAAATATAGGTACAAAACCGGGACAATAAATTCAAATATATTTGCTCTAAAATGAAATCCCTGAACAACATAATTTCCAGAGGTTCCCAACAAGATAAAAGCTAAAAATATGCTATAAAAATTAAAGTTTTTATCTATCCGTATTTTGAAATAGGAAAATACAGGTACAAAATCGTCAATAATTTCAAATATTTTGTTCTAAATGATATCCTGAACAACATAATGTCAGAGGTTCCCAACAAGAATAAAGCTAAAATAAGCTATGTACCAGTTTTAACTATCCGTATTTTTTAAAAATAGGAAAATACAGGTTCAAAACCATCAATAACCACTATTTTGCTCTGAATCGAAATCCTGAATAAATTCAACTATTTCTGCTCTACCAAATCCTAAACAACATAATGTCAGAGGTTCCAAACAGGAATAAAGCTAAAAATATGCTTTGTACCAGTTTTAACTATCCTTATTTTCAATTAGGAAAACACTGGTACAAAAACGTCAATAAATTCAAATATTTTTGCTCTAAATAAAATCCTGAACAACATACTGTCAGAGGTTCCCAACAAGAATAAAGCTAAAAATATGCTATGTACCAGTTTTAACTATCCGTATTTTGAAATAGGAAAATACAGGTACATCACCGTCAAAAAATTCAAATATTTTTGCTCTAAATGAAATCCTGAACAACATAATGTCAGAGGTTCCCCATTAAGAATAAAGATGGGGAAAAATATGCTATGTACCAGTGCTCTTTATCTATCCGTATTTTGGAAATAGGAAAATACAGGTACCAAAATCGTCAATAATTTCAAATATTTTGTTCCCAAATGAACCTGAACAACATAATGCCAGAGGTTCTCAACAAGAATAAATCTAAAAATTGCTATAAAAATTAGGTTTAACTATCCGTATTTTGAATAGGAAAATACAGGTGCAAAACCGTCAATAATTTCATATATTTTTTGCTCTAAATGAAATCTTGAACAACATAATGTCAGAGGTTGCCAACAAGAATAAAGCTAAAAATATGCTATGTATCAGTTTTAACTATCCGTGATTTTAAATTAGGAAAATATAGGTACAAAGTTTAGTCAATCAATTCAAATATTTTTTGCTCTTAAATGAAATCTTGAACAAACATAATGTCAGAGGTTGCCAACAAAGAATAAAGCTAAAAATATGCTATGTACCAGTTTTAACTATTCGTATTTTCAAATAGGAAAACACAGGTACAAAAATGTCAATATATTCAAATATTTTAGCTCTAAATGAAATCCTGAACAAAATAATGTCACAAGTTCCCAACAAGAATAAAAGCTAAAACTATAAAATTAGTTTTAAATGTCCGTATTTTTGAAATAGAAAAAATACATCTACAAAACCATCAATAAATGCAATTATTATTTTTGCTCTAAAATGAAATCCTGAATAAATTCAATCCGTTTTTGCTCTATAGACAACCTGAACAACATAATGTCAGAGGTTCCCAACAAGAATAAAGCTAAAAATATGCTATAAAAATTAGTTTTATCCGTATTTTGAAATAGGAAAATACAGGTAATAAATTCAAATATTTTTGCTCTAAATGAAATCCTGAACAACAAAATGTCAGAGGTTCCCCAACAAGAATAAAAGCTAAAATAAGCTTATGTACCATTTTTAACTATCCGTATTTTGAAATAGTAAAATACTTTTAAAAACCCGTAAAAACAAAATTTTGTTTTAAATGAAATCCTGAATAAATTCAACTTTTTTTGCTCTAAAATAAATCCTGAACAACATAATGCAGGGTTCCCAACGAATAAAACTAAAAATGCTTCCCCTTTTTAACACCCCGTTTTTTAAATAGGAAAAAAGGTACAAAACGTCAATAAATTCAAATATATTTGCTCTAAATGAAATCCTAAAAATTAAAACATTTTTTTAAAATGAAATGCTGAACAACATAATGTAAGGGTTCCCAACAAGAATAAAACTAAAAATATGCTGTACCAGTTTTCCCCCTATTTAAATAGGCAAGGTACAAAACGTAAAAAATTAAATTTTTTTTTAAATAAAACCTAAAAAATTTCAACTTTTTTTTGCTCAAATGAAACCTGAACAACATAATGTCAGGGGTTTCCCCAACAAGAAAAAAACTAAAAATGCATTAAGTTTTAACTATCTGTTTTTTGAAATAGGAAAATATAGGTACAAAACCGAAAAAACAAATATATTTGCTCCAAAGAAACCTGAACAACAAAATTCAGAGGTTCCCAACAAGAATAAAGCAAAAATATTTATGTCGGTTTTTAACTATCCGTTTTTTTTAAATAAAGAAAACAATACAAAATGTCAATAAATTTAAATATTTTTGCTCTAAATGATATCCGAACAACATAATGTCGGGGAGGTTCCCAAAACGAATAATGCAAAATAAGCTTTTACCCAGTTTTTACCCCGTATTTGAAAAAGGAAAAAAAGGGGTAGTAAACGCCAATCAATTAAAAATAGTTTTAAAAAAATCCTCAACAACATAATTTCAGGGTTCCCAAAAAAGAAAAAGCTAATATGATCAAATTTTAACATCCGTTTTTTTGAAATGGGGAAAATACGGGGAAAAAGTCTTTTTCAAATTTTTTGTCTAAATGAAATACGAACAATAAAAAGTCAGAGGTTCCCTTTAAAGAAAAAAGAAAAAATATCAAAACCGTTTTATCACCGTATTTTGAAATAGGAAAAAAAAGGGAAAATCGTAAAAATTTCAAATTTTTTTTTGTTCTAAATGAAACCTGAAAAATAATGTCAGGGGTTCCCCAATAAGAATAAAGCTAAAAATATGCTATTCATTTTAACATCCGTTTTAAAAGGGTAAAAGGGTTAAAATTTCAAATATTTTTGCTCACATGAAATACTCAACAACATAATGTCAGAGGTTTTTTAAAAGAATAAGGTTTAAAATATATATGTACCAGTTTTTAACAACGTATTTTAAAATGGGAAAATATAGGTAAAAAAACTGCAAAAATTCAAAAATTTTTTTAAAATGAAATCCGAACAACATTATTTCAGGGTTTAAAAAGAATAAAGCTAAAACGATGCACAAAAATTTTTAACTATCCATTTTTTTGAAATAGGAAAATACAGGTTTAAAAACCGTAAAAAATTTAAATTTTTTTGCCTAAATAAATCCTGAAAACATAATGGGGGTTCCAAAAAGAATGACCTTAAAATATATATTTTCCCAGTTTTGTAACCGTACTTTGAAATAAAAAATACGGTAATAAATTCAAATATTTTGCTCGGGAATGAAATCCTGAACAACATAATGTAAGAAATTCGCAAAAAAATCTAAAAAATACTATAAACCAGTTTTTTTATCCGTATTTTAAAAAGGGAAAATGGGACAAAAAATAATAAATTTAAATATTTTCTCTAAATGATATCCTGAACAACATAATGTCATAGGTTAACAAAAAAGAAATTCCCCATATTGGATTTAACTATCCGTATTTTGAAATAGAAAAATACAGTTTAAAAACCGTCATTAAATTCAAATTTTTTGCTCAAAATAAACCCCGAACAAATAATGTCAGAGTTTCCCCAACAAGAAAAAGCAAAAATAAGTTTTTAAAATTTTTTTAAATATCCTATTTTGAAATAAAAAATACAGGTAAAAAAAATCATTTTCAAAATTTTTGCTAAAAAGGGAAATCGAACAACAAAATGTCAGAGTTTCCCAACAAGAATAAAGCTAAAATAAGCATGTTAAATTTTTTTACTATCCGTATTTTGAAATAGGAAAAAAAGTTTCAAAACCCGCATTAAATTCAAATTTTTTTTGCTAAAATGAAACCTAACAACAAAATGTAAATTTCCCCCAACAAGAATAAATTAAAATAAATTCCATTTTTTACTATCCGTATTTTGAAATGGGGAAAATCATAAAAAACCTCAAAAATACAAATTTTTTTGCCAAAAGGAAACCCTGAACAACATGTCACATGTTCCCCAGAATAATGCTAAAAATTGCTGGAAGATTTAACATCCGTATTTTGAAATGGGAAAATACAGTTTAAAAAATCATTAAATTCAAATTTTTTTTCTCAACATGAAATCCTGAACAACATAATGTCAGAGACCCCCAACAAGAATAAAGCTAAAAAACCAAAAAAAATTAAAAGGTTTTAAAATCCGTTTTTTAAAAGTACGGTTCAAAACCGAAAATAAATTTAAATAATTTTTTGCCTAAATGATACCCTGAACAACAAAAGCAGAGGTTCCCAAAAAGAATAAAGCTAAAATTAGCTAAAAAAGATTTAACTATCCGTATTTTAAAATAGGAAAATCAGTTTCAAACCGTCATTAAATTCAAATTTTTGTTAAATGAAACCCTGAACAACATAATGTCAAAATTTCCCCCAACAAGAATAAAGCTAAAATAAGCTAAAACCAGTTTTAAATATCCGTATTTTGAAATTAGAAAATCAGGTTCAAAACCGTAAATTTTAAATTTTTTTGCTCTAAATGTTTCCCCGAACAACATAATGTCAGAGGATCCCAACAAGAATAAAGCAAAAATTACGCTAAAGTTTTAAACTATCCTATTTTGAAATGGAAAAAATACAGTTTCAAAACCCATTAAATTAAATTTTTTGCTCAAAATGAAATCCGAAAAACATAATGGGGAGACCAAACAAGAATAAAGCTAAAATAAAAATTAAATTTTTTTACTATCCGTATTTTGAAATAGGAAAATACAGTTTCAAAACCGTCTTAAATTAAATTTTTTTGTTTTAAAATGAAATCTAACAAATAATGCAGAGGTTCCCAACAAGAAAAGCTAAAATAAGTATTAAAAGTTTTAACACCGATTTTAAAATGGGAAAATACTGGTAAAAAAATTTAAAAATTCAAATATTTTTGTTTTAAATGAAATCCTGAACAACATAATGTCAGGGTTTCCCAACAAAAATAAAGTAAATATATTAAAAAAGATTTAACATCCGTTTTTTTGAAATAGGAAAATACTGTTAAAAAAAGTTCAAAAATTCAAATTTTTTGCTCTAAATGAAATCCTGAACAACATAATGTCAGAGGTTCCCAACAAGAATAAAGCTACAAATATGCTGTTTACCACCCATCGTAAGCTCAACATGACTCAACCCAACACAGTTTATAGTGGACTATGTAGTTTA